>JAGVSP010000734.1:0-139061 GCA_022494985.1 Micrasema minimum
CTTGCCTTCGTGTAATAGAGGTGTAACAACGCTAGAAATTTTTTTTAATATATTTTTACGGAAAAAAGACAGCAAAATGAAAACTGGGACGCTAATACTCTAGAATCTGCTCTTAATTACTAATCGTTATATTTTGCTACCACCTTTACTTATTCTAAAAATTGGTTACATTATTTCCCTGTACATGGTGTAACGCGATGTACAAGCGGGAAACCAGTGAATCTACGTCATATTTGGAGTCGATTTTGTAGATTTTTAAATTTTATTTGACTCTTAGTTTTGGGTCACCATAATTTTCGAGAAAATTGCGCACGAAGTTGATTTTTTATTCGATAAATTTTTGCAAATTGTTATCAAATATAATTTATTTAGTGAGATTAATACTACTCATGACGAAAACAAAATGGAAAACCGCATTTTAATTAGAATTTGTGCAATTTTACTTAATCTGCCATACTTATGAAAGCTTTTATGAGAAGAAAAAGGAAATTTCAAGCTCAGATTAAAAAGTCATACTATACTTTTTTTTAATTTTTTTTTTTCAATGCGTCTTTATTAAGAAATAATCATAACTTAAAAATAATGCCGTCCCGATAAACCGCAATTTTTGCAGTTTGTCATCGGGTGCCATTAACAAAAATTATAAATTTATCAAAGAAATATATACAACAACATAAAGTTACAGAAAAATTACTCAAGTTTTAAGTATTTAAGAAATATTAAAAAATTATTATTATTCGACTAAAAATTTTATGTAGATTCACCAGTTTTCGGGTTGTACTGCGAGTTTTGTTACACCATGTATCTTATAGCTTGGAGTATAATGTGGCTATCAATAAATCCGGAATATCATCCTGAAAAACGCAAAATATCTAAAGCCGGCCTCAGGTGGAGCCTTAAAGGTACCTACCATGGGACCAAATTCATTTATTTTTTGCTGAGATGACAATCTATAAAAATGCAAATATTTTCCTTATCGATCTGCAAAGACCGGTAAAATATTGATCGCTAAGATCAAACACATTCATTTGGCTAAGCGAATAATAAGATAGATAAATAACAGGATCAAATAATTGTATCCTAAAAACACGAACAGGATTCAATACAGACGCGTTAAGAAGATAGTTTACATGCATAATTATAAATTTTGTATTGTGCATAGTCCTACTGTCCCACATAGGGGTCACTATAATTCAAGGAAAAAAAATGCAACCCTCATATTAAAATCACTGATAATATTGAACTAGTATGCTAAGTAGAAGTCTTACTAATGATCTTAATTTAAAATAAAATATTTTTTTGATGAAAAAAACACTTATACCTCCTCGATGACATCATGGAAAAAAAATTAACACTGTTTTAAACTGCGTCTATATTCAATCTCTGACAAATTTCAGCAAACTGATATTGTTTATATGAATTATTATACCTTCCTCTTGGGCATTAAGATAAATTTGTAACATTATACTTATTGGGTTCTTCAGCACATTTTTTATAACACACTGTCCCATATGTGGGACGGTAGGTCTAAATGGGTTAATTGGATGGCAGGCATGTTAATGTTAATTATTAGTTTTAATTATATTATGTTTCACCTGTACATTCCCAAATAAAATAAAATAAAACCATGCATTTTTCTATACAATGCACTAACTACCACTCTCCTCTTTTCGCACCCAAAGGTGCTTAGGGCACTGCATTGATAATTTGTTACATAAATAAAAGATGATTAGTCTTACGCTTCCTAAGTCGTTATCGTTGATTTCCTTTGATTAATCTAAACGTCAACTATCTGAGTTTATCAAACCTCCATATTCTTATATTTATAGTACAACCCTTCGAACAAGAATTTACTAGAAGGGGCGTTTTCATACAATTTTTCTAAAAATATTTTAAAGCGTATATACGCTTCCTAGGGTTAATTTCCCACCAATTATTATCAATTTTCACCGTCTAAAGACTCCAGCACTTAGGCCAATACACGAAGCGTGTGACGTAGATGTCTAGTGATGACGTAGACACCTAGACACGGTAGTATTTTTCAAGTATGGAATGTCACTTCTCTGAAATTCTTGTTCCAAGGTACCTACAACCTTCTTGGTTATTACCTACTTATATTATGCATTACGGGATAAATAAAATAGATGCCTAATTTGAAAGAAATTTTCTGCCGAAGATTGTTCAATGCGCTTGTATTTATCATTTAAACTAGAATTAGATTTGGAGAGAAAAAAAAATCACGAAAGATTCACAATATTTTTTCTCAGCATTTGTATGTATAAAAGATAAACACATATTTTCCCAGTATTCCGGCCGGCCTTGAATTTCAGCATCGCTATGGATAGTGTTTTTACACTTCCCTGTAAATTGGAAAAATAAACAAAACAGGTAATTTGCCAACGACATTAATATTTGCAAATTATCTAATGCCAATTATATTTTACTATGGTTCGTTGCTCAAAAATAAAAATAGTTGACTATTTTTCCATATAATAGGGTTCTTCCCGATAGCATGAATATTCTTAAAAACGTTATAAATATTTAAAGTATATTTTTACAATTCCAACGATATAAAACACAATACTCAAAAATTTCGTTTTTATTAATAAATTTATGTTTTAAACACACGAAAATACGAATGATTTTTAACGCCCGTTATTGGCTAATGACGTACTACCCGTCCACCGTGAAAGGCGTGAAATTCATTCCGTAGTAAGCGCCTATATTGCTGTGACGTCACACCGCATGCGCGCCAAATGGAGGATTTTGCGAACGATTTGAAAAAGCGCTATTTCAAACCGCGCTAGAAAATTCATATGACATCGTAAAAATTTTTTAAAAAATCCCTTTTATAAAAAAATTCTTTTGAAAATAAATGAAAAAAAAAAAAATTACAACATTCCCCATTTCACCTAGTATTTGATATCCATATCCGCCAATATACAGTAAAATGGCGCGACGCTTCACATGTGAACTCTCTGTCATCCATTGAGAAAATTGCTCAGAATTTTAGCAGAAACCTTTATGATTGCAAGTGAGATTCTTACCGAATTATATATAAACGTCTCTGTTGAGGTGTCAAATTGTAATTATTAGCCGTAATGGGTGAAATCCAGTTTTTGTGTACAAGTATTTGGACACACTCAAAATGTTGTTTATGGTTCCTCACTGTTTCCAGGAGCGACATCCCGAAGCTGCGCATCGACATCGGGCTGACACTGCCGAGGATCGAGATCACGGGCCAGTACGAGGTGGCCGGGAACGTGCTGCTGTTCCCCGTCCGGTCGCAGGGAGACTTCTGGGCCGCGTTCGGTCAGTAATCACCACCAACCAAACCCGGTACTCGGGGAGAACACCGCGCCACGCGTCCTTGGGGACTCTCTGTCAGTCACGCTGCTATAAAGTTTTCCAAGTCTTCACCACCGGGAACCCGGCGCCGGTTAGCCGGCAACCGGGACATCTGAAAAGGCCCTTACGATCCCTCAGTGTCTCCGTGTCGAAATTATCTTTTTTTTTCTTTATTAATGAACACAAACATACAAAACAGGAATACAAATTAATACAGTCAACAAAATGTGCCGTAAAAGCTCAAAACAATACAAAAGAACATAAGAAAAAGAAGCATAAAAGGACATGGTAGAAGAAAAAACAATCGAAAAAACCGTAGTACAGACACATCTTTTCAATTTCCAGTATGCGACATCGCTAACTGACAGAATTTGTATGGTGTCAAAGCAAAAGTAATGAATGAAGTTCGCCATATCGCATGTCCGGAACGTCAAAAGTTGTGTCTGTGCTAGCCTACCAGATTCTTAAGGGCATACTCCACCACGTGACTCGTAGCCGCTTCCCATACAAACGTATTCCTCGATTTTCCCCCTGCAATTTAACATTAGAGCGATGATTTTTTCACACATTTTAGATATCAACCAGATGCGTGCTTGCATGACGTGATAACGTCTAATAAATCGATGAACGCTGGCTGCACACACGAAAAAACATGACTCATTGTGACGTTCCGCCTGAGCCGAGTGTGCAAGCGAGAGCGCGGAACAAGCGATAGAGAGGCACGATCGGCCTCAAAATTCGGTTTGTGACGCATCTATCTCTCTGCCGCGTATCAAGTAAACAAATATTTAAATTAACGAGTCCAAAAAATTGATAATTTATGGAAAAAATTGAAATTTTCAATTAACTCCTGCTTTGTATCATACAAAATAATGATGATTCAGTAATAATAACTCAATTCAATTCATAAAAGTATGCTATTTTTCATCAATGTTTTCTTATGACGTTATCACGTAAAATTATCGTCCGTAAACCGACTTTACAGACGACCAAAAGTTTTTAAATAAATTATTTAAAAAATAGGACGATAGAAACACGCAGCTGGTCGATATCTAAAATGTGTGAAGCTATGGTTTTTTGACGATTTATTTAATTTAATTTAATTTAATTTGATGAATAATAAATACCGTTGGTATGTTCCCCTCCCCAGGTGACGTGTCGGCCATCGGCAGGATATTCGGCAAGGAGATCACCCGCGACGGGGTGGGTTACATGATGATCGACAAGCTGCTGGTCGACTTCAAGCTGCAGAAGTCCAGGTTCAAGATCAGGGATCTCGTCAACGGGGGCAACGTCATTGGTAAACACAACGAACCTGTTAACTCGACGCTTGTAACACCCCGCTTTGTAATTTCCCACAATCATGGATTAAACAACATCCAATGGTGCATAGGGCACTGCATTAGTACACCAAGTGTAGTGATTCTTACATTTTATTTTTATATCTCTACAGAGATGAAGTGGAATTTTTTCAAATTCGGAAATATGCATATTCTAGCGTTTACAGGGCTTATGACCTGTCATTGGCTGGGTTAAGTGGCCTGACAATGACAGGACACAATGACAAGTCATAAGGTAAACGCTCGAATATCCATATTCCCAAATTTAAAAAAAATCCTCTTCATCTTTGTAGAGATATAAAAATCTAATATATGGGTACCTACTCCCGTCTTGGGAAAAATCAAAATGTTTTAGTGATTCTTGATCATTTGTCACTCAAGGGCAAGATGATCAGTCTTACGCTTCAGCGCCAATTTTGAAATACATTTTTTTAACCACCTACAGTTTAGGAGGTTATTATCTCCTTTTACAATAATATACGACAGATTGCATCAGAGCTGTGGGACGTGGACCTGACTTGAGAGGATGCACGGGAACCTGGCGGCCGATCGCTTGGCCCAAGCAGTTTGTGGAATCCACATGCTCCACTTAGGGAGCGGATACGGAATGATGATAATTATGACAGTAATAAAATACTTGTATAAAGCCCCAATGGAGTAGTAGCTCCGAAACCGGTTGGAATTTTTTTTTTAATTCGTTTAAAACTAAGTGTTTTATTTTGTAAACACAAACAAACCCTAATTTACTTAAGAAAAGTCAAAATAGTTAGCGTAGAAATATTATAACGTTTCTACATCCACATGAAAGTGAAGTCCAAATTCTCAAACAGAGATGACTGGAGTATTTTTTTAGGAAAGATGTAAAAATACCTTAATTAATGTAGAAGTAAAATATATGTTTAAAATCAGTGATGTGGGTCTACCTAACCCTCTTAACTCTCGCCTTGCGGTGATGTAACCTGCTTTGCAAAATCTCACTAAATTATTAACATCTCCGTAAATAATCAAAATATTATAACACTGGCATTTCCGCTAATCTTCAATTAATCCTTTTCACACCGGAAAAAAATATTTGATACATATAAGAATGGTAGGTAATTTCTTTTTTTTTTAAAATTACCTGCATGTTTGAGAAATTTCATACGAACATCGTGTTTTTTGCAATAAACAGATGACTTTATGATTTTTTTAATGCGTTTTTCAGCTTTAAAAAAATTAAAATTAGTTATTATGACAGACAGAGATACTAACTACATACTAATGTATGAAAAATATCATTGTAAAAGTCATGAATCAACATTTTGTGTGGGTAACCCGAGGTTACATCAACGGATGCCGTGGGTTTTTTTTAATTTTTTTTTTTGATAAAAAGAAATTTATGCAATCTTATGATATTTGCACATATTTCAATTTGTAAATACTATTTTTCAATAAAGCCTAAGCGGCTTGTGCTTGAAAATAGGAATCGAGTCGTGTAGAAGTCCGGATTCGAACCGACGATCTCTGGACTCAGAGACCGCGACGCTACCCACTGGGCCACCACCTGTTCAAAACGGATTGTTTCAAACACAGTACTTTAAGGGTTAAGGAAATAGCATAATGATCAGTTAGCACAAGAAATCCTGTAAAAGTAGCCATTGAATCAAAATGTTTTTATACAAATTCTTTAATTCTTGTGTTATTCAAGTGAATATTGCTTTTCTGCGGTAAAGGTTATGTTGCCACGCTTGCCTGTTTTACAAGGCATCAGGTTCTCGGCGTCCTGGTCGTCCACTGTTGACAATTCGTCGGCAGTTTGCGTCAGAGCTGCGGGATGTGGACTTGACTCGGGAGGATGCACGGGAGCTGGCGGCCGATCGCTTGGCCTGGAGGCAGTTTGTGGATTCCATATGCTCCACATAGGGAGCGGATATGGTATGATGATGATGATGTTGATACCATTTATACATTGACTTCTTTTTCTCTTATTTATACATGCATAGCTTGCTGCATTGGTAACCTGCATTGGTAATCATTTTCATTATGTACATAATGGTAAGATGACCCTTAAGTACCAGTCCAAGATAAGAAACAAAATATTATAGCAAAACACAACCTTTTAAATTCCAATTTAATTTTCACCTGGTTTCACAATTTTATATTTCAATGATAGCAGGTTCTAAATTGTACTCTATTGCTCAGAAACACTTGAAACACATAGAGTAGTATTTCCTTACATTAGCTTGTTTCATATCTCATAATATGTTGCAAATATTTAAAAAAATTAATTACCCGAAATTGTGTCGAATCGCTGACCCGAAATTTGTTTGTTAATGAATGTGTCGAGTTGAAAATATTCCAAGGCGTCTCGCAATGATTGTTTATCAAATGTTTGAGAAGTACCTACTCAGCGTTTATGTAACCCGCGGATCACACGGCCGGCTGGGCATTGCATACTACACGGCCACGCTAGGCTGACTATTACAAGATCTACTTCCACTAATAAGATTACTCGCCCGCTTATTCTCTAAACACTTCCTCTACTGAGATCCTTCTGGAAAGTTGGAAAGAGGAATGTGCCATGAGCATGTACGATCTAAATTTCTGTGCCTATATTGTACACTACGCTAAACTGGCTGCGCTTCAGTGTTCATAATAATTATTATTCAAATTATAATTTACATTAATATTGTGAACTTGACGGCGTGCAAAATGTAAATTTTTAAAAATCACTTAACTTTAGCTTCGCACATCTCTATAATTGGTTAGAAATCACTAAACAAAAATAATTCAATTACAGGTAACTACAATGTGACAATATCTATCATTTTATATTTTATCATAATAATTACATACAAGGTTTTTATTGCACATCAATTACAGAATTACACAGCATTATAATACTCGTATACAATTTACAGGTTTAAAAAAGCTTTAAGTACTTTGCATAAATATGTTCAATCAGAGGTTATAAAAAGATTTCCTTGATATAAGTACTCAAATATTTAAATTTCGGGGCTGCTTTCAAATAATCGGGAATAACTGTCCTAGAAACAGGAAACAAGTTGTGCTCGAGTGGAATTTGAACATGGAGATCTGGAGTCTCCGAATCTACCCCTAGTCCACAACCCAGTTAGAAACTAAGAAATTTAATAAGACACCAGATAGAAACAAATGCAGTTTGCCATGATCGTTGATTACATGAAAGTAAGATAATCAAGGGCATCAGGGCACAGATCACCCAAATATCTACATCTGTGGAGGCGATGAACCAGTTTCTAAACAACAACGCCAACGAGATTATAGAAGAAATGAAGCCGGCAGCTTGTCAGAGTATCGCCAAACACTTCAAGGGATTCCTCAACAGCGCATTCCCAAAGATTCCCATCAACGTGTGGCTGAAGCCCTGAGCCAAAGATCGCTGTTAATTGTTGTTTTATTCTGTTTAACTATGCTTTTATACCAATATTACAAGTTAAGTCCACGTCACAATGGTAAGAGCAAACTTTAGGTTTATTGTATTACAGAATTTGAAAACAGTGCTAAGATTTCAATATTAGCAGACGGTATTTTATAAAACAAGTGTCTAGTTATTAGTCAGATGTCTTCAAATTACCTAGATAATGAGGTAAAAGAATTAGTAATATGATTTTCATAGGGATTTTGGTACAAATTGGTTTCCATTTATTATAATCAAACTTGTTAGATATTGCAATTTTAAAGTTTGGCGTTTAGTAGATAGAAATAGATCAGTTAACTCATTTTTGGTCATGAAAAAATCTGTTTATACTACTAGTACTTTCCCTCATCCACACCAGTAGCTCAATCACAGATGATTTGACCGATCACAATGAACATACGTTCATATCACGGTCGGGTTGCCAAGCACCATAGATGAAAGGCATACTTTGACAAATGTTTCGTTTTATTGCTTTCTCAAATTGATTTAAAGCAAATAAATGGCATGATAAATTGTGCACAAACAATTAAATCTTTATAAAACTAAATTATTTTACTTTACTTACAGTTTTGGCGTATTTTCCATATTTAAAGCGGTAATTAATAATTCTGATCCATAACTTTTAACGGATGTTCCATTGTGATCGCGAAAACGTTAAACATCCATGGTGAGAAATCGTTATCATGTCACTTATTAGCACGTCGATAGTCATCTGTGATTGAGCCACTGATGGTGAGTGTAGTGAATCTTGATAATTTATAACACGAAGGTAATATGTGCTTCAGTGCTGGATTAAGGTATCACATATAAAATATTTTATTTGAAAAACCACTTCATGCTGCGAACACAACTCCGCTGGGAATCGAAACCCATGACTGCATTTGTGATAGCACAATGCGCTTACCGCCACACCACAAACAGACGAATTTATACTGCTTGCAATATCAGTTAAAAACATTTTTTAAACAGACATTCATTTTTGATGCCAGTCATCAAATAATACCTTTTTTTAAAATTAAGATACTTGCGATAGAGCCTCATTGTTTTGTTTAATTCTTTAAAAGTTTATTTACTTTAGGATGCGATTAGTGAAATTTTGGAATAAGGGTAGGTATTGAATAGATAGAAACAAAATTTTACATTAAAACTGCATATTGAACTAAAATTTGATATTTGGCCTTTTCTGAATCTTCAAAGAATTCTTCCGAATCGAAGGACAATTGAAAACCAGTGGAATAAATATGTGCGTGGAAAATAAGCATACCTGCTGATCCAGTTCATGATTAGCTTTAGATAATCCAGATAATAATGTAATGAATTCATTAAAAAATCTTTTAAAATTTCCATTTTACCTCCTAGTTAAGAAAACAGAAATCCTAATAAATAATATAATCATTGTATTATTTGTAATACGAGGCGTGTTTTATAAGTAAGTACCGTTTTGGAATTAAAAAAGACGTGCAAAGATATCGCAATAATTTTATTTTTACATGAAAGCCTGAACCTTAATCTACTTTTCTACATAATTTCCGTGAATATTGAGGCACTTGTCATAACGTGGCACCAGTTTTTGAATACCCTCCTAATAAAATTCTGCCGCCTGACTTGTTAACCTGACTTGTTAACCACTGTATCACAACTGTTTTGACTTCGTTATCGTCTTGAAGACGCTGACCACCCAGTGTTTCTTCAAGTGCAGGAACAAATGGTAGTCGCTGGGCGCCAGATCAGGGCTGTATGGAGGATGATCTAGAGTTTCCCATTTAAAAGATTTGATGAGATCTTTGGTCCGATTAGCCACATGTGGACGGGCATTGTCATGCAGCAAAACGATACCCTTACTCAACTTGCCACGTCTTTTGTTCTGGATTGCACGACGCAGATTGTTCAATGTCTCACAATAAGACGCTGCATTGATTGTCTCATTACGAGGCAGAAACTCCACTAGCAATACTCCTTTTTTGTCCCAAAAAACTGTGCACATGATTTTACCGGGCAGAAATTGTTTGCTTAAACTTCACTCTTTTGGGTGATGATGAATGTCGCCATTCCATGGATTGTTGTTTTGATTCTGGTGTGACGTCAGGCGTAGGCCACCCATGTTTCGTCACCAGGAACCATGGGAAACTCTAGATCATCCTCCATACAGCCCTGATCTGGCGCCCAGCGACTACCATTTGTTCCTGCACTTGAAGAAACACCTGGGTGGTCAGCGTCTTCAAGACGATAACGAAGTCAAAACAGTTGTGATACAGTGTTAAACAAGTCAGGCGGCAGAATTTTATGAGGAGGGTATTCAAAAACTGGTGCCACGTTATGACAAGTGCCTCAATATTCACGGAAAATTATGTGGAAAAGTAGATTAAGGTACAGGCTTTCATGTAAAAATAAAATTATTGCGATATCTTTGCACGTCTTTTTTTAATTCCAAACGGTACTTACTTAAAAAACACGCCTCGTAACAATACATTGTAATGTAGAAAAAGTAGAAATTATAATAATAAAGAATTATTTTAAAAAATGTACAAAGCAAGTTACTTTCTCACAGATTCAGTGACAGCGGAATAATAATGTATGTATACTGTATTACTTAATTAATGTTAAGAAATAACTGTGATAAGGAATTATTTAGGAGTTTTATTCTTAATTATTGATTTTTAGACGTAAGATAATCTTTTTTATGAAATATTTTTGAAAACTCAATAAAAATAAATGTAAACTTTGTGTATTTATTTACAAACCTTATTCATAACTAAATAAATGAAATCCTATCTTTTTCTAGAAATTTATCCAAAGCGTGTCTTGTAACTCTTTCAAACATTTGACAAACGACCTCTAAATGTTTTTTGTACATATATGTTACGAATCGAAAACCATTCACCAGCGCGTAACTAGCTCCATCTATGCATTGATATTAAAGTTAAGATGCATAGATGGAGCTAGTTACGCGCTGGTGAATGGTTTTCGATTCGTAACATATATATACAAAATCAAAAATGTTACCTGGTGTGGATATTCGCTAATAAGCGGAATGGGGGGAATGTTGTAGTACGTAAAGAGGCACTTAACCCAGCCAATGACAGGTCAGAAGCCCTGTAAACGCCTAGATAATCTACATTCGTTTCGAGAGTTTCTCTGTATCTTTTGGGATATAAATAATAAAAGTACACAGTATTTATTTGCTTAAGTAAAAAAATCGGGCTGGACATTTGGTTTACATTTTTTGTTTCATTTCATTTTATTTTATTTTTACCATATCTTAAATAATTACTTGATTTTTTATTCATTGCAGTCTAAGCTTCAGGGTTAAATGGCGGCGGTACAGCGTCTGATCTGTTGAAATATATACCAACCCCCGTCTTGGATAAATCCAGATTTGTGTACAAGTATTTGAACACACCCAAAATGTTGTATTATTATAAAGTAAAATAAATAAAAACATCCAATGATATTAACTGAGTAAATAAATAAACAGCAGAAGTTGAAGGTAGAATTGTTTATTCGATGAAATTCTGTAATGACATGTTTTTTGTTTGTATCTAAATATTTTATTTTGGAAAAATTGTGTCAATAGGTATCGATCCATAGATTTTATTTATATACTCCATGAACTTTTCTCCTACGATTTTCTCAATACTGGGTTTTACATCCTTACACAAATCCTTCCAGTTATTATTCAGAATGCTGTTTACAGTATTTCCTAAAAATTTTAATATGGTAAAAAAATTATTAGCAAAAGATCAGATAATTTTTCAGATCATAACTCCACTAAGTCATGTTTTGATTTCACTTTTAAAACGATGCCCACTTGAAATTTCTTCAATAGAAGTTATTAGGTGCTTGAATTAATTTTGCACATTTTTTTGTAACTCGTATCAAAATCACCATTTTTGAATCGGCTAAACCACTCCTGCGTGTTGATTCTTCTAGAGCGTATTCACCGTAAGCCTCGACCAGCAAACGATGAGGTTCAACAGCAGTTTTTCTTAAATGGAAGCAAAAAAGTAATGCTTCCCGCAAATTCTATTTTGTTGGTACAAAATTCGACATGTTCTACGCTGTGAAAATTTTGTTGTTTACGCAAATGAAACACACTGAATGTCAAAGGCTGTTAACAGTACTATAACATAACACAATGGTCAGTCTGAGTCATGCTTGTAGCACACACACGCTACTTCAAAATGGCGGACCTAAGTAGTAGGACCGCCTCGCTGGCCGTTCACCCGTAGATCCCAGTTGGCTTCCCGGTCGTAAGTCGGGAAACCGCCCTCCCAGACAGCACACTATCGACTATTAGTATGCCGTCGGAAGGTGGGAGCCTCGCCAAGTCAACCTTGCTGGTTCTGAAAAGAACCACACACCCCGTCCGGGCAGCGTAGCAAGGCGAAAGCGCGCTCTGGTAATAGCTAACGATCTATTGGCCCGGATAAGGGCCTCACACTCCGTCCGAGTAGAATAATAGATCGCAGTATTACGGAGCTTGGTGAGAATCCCGGGATGACGTCAGCGAAGGGGAAGGCGCGGCGGAGAGAAATAAAAACACGTGTTCTCACGACAGAGCATTAGCTCAGACTGACCGTATATTTAAAAATGACACATATATATACCCCTAGCCTAAACGCGCGCGGCGCCGCACTGCGCATGGCCGATTTGGGAGTGGGGGTAGGGTGCCGCTTGGCCCCGCCCCCATCCCAAAGCCGAGCGTTTCACAGTACAGTCGGCCGCCGCGCGCGTATGCATTAATAGGCCCCAAGAAGGGCCGCCAAACAATACATTATATTACAATAAATCCTAAACTACAAGTACCGACGCCGCCGCGGCCGGCCTCGAAAGCGATCTATTTCTTTATTGAGAGGCTAGCACGCGGCCTGTGAGCGTCGGCATTCCTAAACTATTGCCGCGTCCCATACACTCCCCCCGTGCAGCTTGGCTGTACTGAAGAGCTTCCGGGACGCGGTCTTCCTCACGGACGTCGTCTTTTTCATGGTCCGCTGTCTTCTTCGCCGGGCGCTGTCGTCTCGTCACGCGGCAGCAGCACGGCGATCCTCACGGCGGGCTTGGTGTACGTGCCGGACGCCGTCTTGATGGTGACGACACGTACTTGTCCGTCTTCGCCGGGGGTGGCCCGGATGACGCGGCCCCGCGGCCAACAGTTCCGCGGCAGGCCTGGGTCCAAAATGAGGGCCAAGCCCCCTTCCTTGACGGGTGGCGCGTGAACGCGCCACTTCTGCCTCGCGGCGAGCGTCGGGAGGTACTCCCGCAGCCACCGCCGCCAAAACATGTCCGCCATTTGCTGCGATGTTCTCCACTGGCGGCGGAGGCAGGCATCTTCTTCTCCTTGTCCGTAGTAGGCCAGTGTCGGCTGCCGTTCGCCGCCCCCAAAAGAAAATGGTTGGGGGTCAGCGGCGCCTCGTCCTCAGCCGACGTCGCCACATGCGTCAGGGGTGGTTGTTGACCGTGTACTCCGCCTCGGCGAGTAACGTCAACAGCGTCTCTTCTCGGGGCTGCCTTTCCTTGAGCGTGGCGTGGAGAGCTCGCTTTATGGAGCGCACTAGCCTCTCCCACGCTCCCCCATGTGGGGCGATGATGGCGGTATGAATCGCCACTCCACACCGCGTGTGGTTAGCTCTGCCAGCAGCCTGGGGTCCTCTTGCAGGTACTTCACTGCGTCCTGCATCTCTCGGTCGGCGCCGCGGAAGTTAGTTGCATTGTCCGAGTACATGAAGCGGGGACATCCTCTTCTCGCGGCCATCCTCCGGATGGCCATCACTGCAGAGTCCGTATCTAGGGACGACGCGAGCTCGATGTGCACAGCGCGCGTCGTCATGCAGGTGAACAGCGCCCCATAGCGCTTCTCCTTCCTTCGGCCGATCGTCGTCATGATGGGGCCAAAGAAATCCAGCCCACAATGGGTGAATGGAGCCTGCCTGTAGGCCACTCTGGCTGGGGGAAGCTGGCCCATCAACGGGGGCCTCGGCCGGCTGCGCGCCATCTGACAGGGCGCGCACTCCCGACTTAGCTTCCTCACGCTCCCCTGAGCCTGAGTATGTGAAAGCGGGCGCGGGCATCAGCAACAGTCCGCTCCGCTCCCGGGTGGCCTCCTCTCGTGTGTACGTGCTGCAACCACAGCCGCACGTACGGGCAGTCTCCGTCCAATACAGGTGGGGCGTAACTTTGCCCCGCAAAGGTCTGCGCGGCGCGCAGTCGGGTCGCCATGCATACAAGCCCGTCCCTCTTGTAGGAAGGGCGTCGTCTCATGCAGGCGGCTGCTCGGGGGAATCGGTTTCCTATTTCCGCAGCAGCTCAATATCTTGGCTGAACGCCCTCGTCTGCGAGCGTCTCAGCCACAGCAGCTCGGCCGCCCGGGTCTCGGCGGCGTGGAGCTCAAACTCTCCGCCGGGTGATGTAGGTAAGGCGATGCGGCGGCAGCGTGCTATGAACCGTAGCACCCATGCTGTCGCCCGGACGAGCCTCGTCCAGGAGGAGAATCGTTCTATCGCGGGGAGCGATTCCTCCGCTCGCACATGGCCCATGTACTGCCTCGGGGGCTTCTCTTCCATCAGCTCAGGGTCGGGTCGTCGGAGGGCCTTTTCCACCGGCCACTCCGATTCGTCCAGCAGGAGAAAGCGTGGTCCGCTGAACCACAATCCGGCAGTCGTCAAGTCTGGAGGCTCCTTGTCGCGGGTTCCCAGATCCGCCGGGTTTCTGTTTGGTGGGGACCCACCTCCAGTCTTCAATCCGCGTGAGGTCATCTATCTCACCCAGCCGGTTCGCGACGAACGTGGAATATTTTAGCGGGTCGTTTCTTAACCAGCATAAAACCGTGCTGGAGTCCGTCCAAAATATTGTCTTCACGACATTCGCGCTCGTTTCTTTCTTCACGGTGGCTGCCATTCGCGCTGCCATCAGTGCAGCTTGCAACTCCAATCGGGGAACGGAGAGTGGCTTCAGCGGCGCCACCTTGCATTTGGCCATCACAAACGTGGCCGAGTCCGTACCCACGAAGTATGCCACCGTACAACATGCCTGTTCCGACGCGTCGCAAAACAGGTGAAGTGACACGCTCTCACTTTTCTTCTTCAGGGAACACCGCGCGGTATCACACAACCGTGGGTCCTCATTAGCGCGCACCAATCGCGCCATCTCTTGGCGTGCTCGGCAGTAGTGGCTGGTCCCAACCGGTTTTGGACCGCCATACCTCTTGGAGCAGAGATCTTCGACCGCACGGTCAGGCAGGCGATAAATCCCAACGGGGTCAAAACACACTCATCGCCGCACTCAGCATCTCTCGCTTCGTGGGTTCTTCTGGCACCACTGCACAAGTCTCCGTCCCGTGCCTGTAGACGAAGCTGTCATCCCTGGGGTCCCAAACGATTCCCAGGACGCGTTCCGTGGCCGGCTCCTGCCCGATGACTACCGCGGCGCCGGCGCGGTCCTCCAGTCTGACGTCCCTCAGCACTGAAGATTGGTTTGAGGCCCATCCGGTCAAATGGAATCCTCCTCTCGCTAGTACGAGGCTCACCTCTCGCACCAGCGCTTCGGCTGCCTCCTCGTTCTCGGCGGCGTCCAGGTAGTCGTCCATATACATCCAGGACTGGATCGCCGCCGCCGCCCGGAAACTCTCGCGCATTCGCTAGCGCGACCGAGTTGCGCACATACTGTGCGCTGCTTGGGGAACACCTCGCCCCAAACATCATCGAAGTGCAGACGTAGGTAGCCGGTTCTTCACTGGGGTCCTCTCGCCATAGGTAGCGCTGGGCGTGTTGATCATCGTCCGCGATCTTTACCCTCAGAAACATCTCCTTGATGTCCGCAGCCACAGCCACCTTCCCTTCGCGGAACCGCATCAGGTTCCCAAGCAGCGAAGAGAGTAGGTCAGTCCCGTTAACAGATGGTCGTTGAGGGATGTCCGCCGATACTGGGCGGCCGCATCAAACACGACCCTGATTTTGCCGGCTTGTTGGGGCTCCGCACGCAAAATGCGGCAGGTACCATGTCCGGGGATGGTAGGTGCCGGCTTCTTCATAGGTTAGCCTCCGGGCGTAACCTTTCTCTAAGTAATCGCGCATTCTATCCGCGTAGGCTTCGGCCAGCCCCGCGGATCTTTTCTTAGCGACCGTTCAATGAACGCAAGCGGTCGAGGGCGCCTTGATGATTATTGGGCAGCGTGTCATCATCCTTGGCCCATAGAAGACCCTTCTCCCAGCGACCCGACGGCAGTTGCCTGGTGGTCTGCGGAGAAGTTCCACTGCGCGCGTGTCCACAGCGCGCGTTCTCTCGCCGGTGGATATCCCCAATGAATCCACCGCAAAATTCTCTCTTACGAGATTTTCCAAATCTCGGTCTCGGGTGTCGCACGGTGTCTTGTAATCCGGATGTACGGGTCCGCCGTACGTCACCGGGCCTAGTGCCGTCACCACGGTGAGACGGCCGTCTTCTTGTAGCACCGGCGCCCCAGTCGGCGCCATCAGGGTGTGCGTGGTCCAGGCCGATCAACATTCTCGGCCTGACACTGCGGCCGGGCGCACTAGGTCCGCGTTCACTCTGGCGTGGCAAGTTCATCTCAGCTATCGTCTGCACCCGCACTTTGAACTGACTATCACTGGTTATCAAAGTCACTGATACGCACTGCGAGCGGAAGGTGTTCGGACATCCGCTCGCCCCGTGATTGTCATATCGGCGCACTCCCCGGTTGCACCGACGGCGTCGGCCACTTCTTGCTCTAAAAATGTCACCGACGAGCCTCGTCCAGTTAGGGCGTGAATGTTTACTTGGCCACGAGGCCCTTTCACTGTGACCGGCACTATCTTGAACGCGATCGGAGTTCTGTCCTTCACTAAAAACACTTGGCCATCTTGAACACTCTGCGGGTTGATGGTTCCGCGTGCAGTAGCTGGTTGTGGGGGTTTGCGACACACGTTGCACTTTTCGGAGCACGCGACGATCGGTGTCCCGCCTCCAGGCAAGAAAAGCACACTCGGGTTGTCTTCAGGAAACGCCACCTGTCCTCTACGCTCCTGCGTAGGAATCCATCACACTGCGCGAGTTTGTGCCCGTTCAAGTCGCAGAGTGGGCACCTCCGCTCTTGAGTCACTAGCACATGTCTATCGTGCGCACGCTGCTCTGTCCCGGCGGGCCGGTTCGTGATTTCTAGCCGCTCCTGGCGCGCGGCGGGCGTTTGGCGCTGCACTTTATTGCCCCCGGATATGGGCACCATCCGAGTCATCTCGCTTAGGAAGTCGGCGAGCGCGTAGATATTAACTCTCTTGGGGCCCCCCACTCGGTACCGGAACCAGTCCCACTGAAGCCACGATGGCAGCTTGTCAACCAGCTCCGTCAGCAGCTTCGGGTTTGCCAGATAGTAGCCGTCAAGTCCCTCCACGGTGGTGATCACGTTCCTCACCGCGACCGCGAAGTCCAGAACGTCCTCTATTTGCGGGTTGACGGGTTCAGCCGCGGAAGCCGGTAAATGCCCTCCAGGGCGCCGGCGATAATGGACTCAGGGTTGCCAAAGGTTTCCTCTAGCGCCTCCATTATCTTCTTGACGTTGTAGGGGTGAATCAACAGCCCCAATACGAGCTTCTCCGCACGTCCTCCCAGGGCGCGCCTCAGCCTCCCGATGTTGTCTGCGTCCCCGAGGCCCCATCTCTCCGTGGCCTCGTCGAATGAAGAAGTTTTAAAGGACTGCCACTCTGTCGACACTCCCGTAAACTTCGGCAACTCCGGTGGCGCCCCCGAGCATCGAGGCGGGCCTGCTGAGACGCGGCGGGCGTCACGTTCGGCCTGTCCGTCCACTCGCGCGCCGCGTAGCGGCCATCCTGTGCCGCTGGCGCGCGCGAGTCTTCCGGCCTCGCGGGATGCGTCGGTGTAAACTCTCCCTCCATGGTGAGGGAAACCGCTGCTAGCCGGGATGTTCAATGGCACCTTTCTGCGGCGCTCTGACGTCAGCTCTCCCCTGCGGAGGGCTGCGGTGTCGACCGGGCCACGATCTGCGTAGCCCCCCGTCGACTCGTACCATGGCGCCTCTCTGCGGCGCGTTTCTTCAAGCAACTCACCCCTCTGGTGAGCTGCGGGTCCGACTGGGCTCCTCCACATGTCCCAGCCAGGTGCCGAGCCGCGATAGTCCCGCGGCCCGACGTAGGAGCCTGCCCCGCGCCAGCCATTCCGAGGCCGGGCGCGACAAACGGCGGGCTCGCCATAGTTACGAGCTGCGGCCGTGCTGGCAGGCTCGATTGGGGGCCTCCAGGCGTCCCAATCTCGTGATGACTGCGTCCCTCCGGCCGTATTACCTCGCGGCCCGGACTGCAGTCCGTAGGGGTCCACGCATCGCGTGTCCACTTCGTGGCTCCTCTGCGGCTGCGATTCTACAGGAATCCTCGTCTCGGCCTCACGTTCTCGCTCACGGAACTGCCCACTGGATTCCCGGAGTCTGGCGATCATGTCTTCCATCTCCGCTATCTGCCTGTCGGTGGCGGCCTGGTGCTCCAGCATCTCCTTGTATTTGGCCGATGCTGTGAAGGCATCATCCGATGAGCTGGACTGGCGATCCTCTTCCTGGCGTCGTTCTTCGTCGTCCATGTCGCGGCGCGACCCCGATCGTAACGAGATCGGAGAGACCTGTCCAACGGCATGTTCACTGTTCACTACGTGTAACGATCCACGACTCGATAGGACCAAAATGTAGCACACACACGCTACTTCAAAATGGCGGACCTAAGTAGTAGGACCGCCTCGCTGGCCGTTCACCCGTAGATCCCAGTTGGCTTCCCGGTCGTAAGTCGGGAAACCGCCCTCCCAGACAGCACACTATCGACTATTAGTATGCCGTCGGAAGGTGGGAGCCTCGCCAAGTCAACCTTGCTGGTTCTGAAAAGAACCACACACCCCGTCCGGGCAGCGTAGCAAGGCGAAAGCGCGCTCTGGTAATAGCTAACGATCTATTGGCCCGGATAAGTGCCTCACACTCCGTCCGAGTAGAATAATAGATCGCAGTATTACCGGAGCTTGGTGAGAATCCCCGGGATGACGTCAGCGAAGGGGAAGGCGCGGCGGAGAGAAATAAAACACGTGTTCTCACGACAGAGCATTAGCTCAGACTGACCGTATATTTAAAAATGACACATATATATACCCCTAGCCTAAACGCGCGCGGCGCCGCACTGCGCATGGCCGATTTGGGAGTGGGGGTAGGGTGCCGCTTGGCCCCGCCCCCATCCCAAAGCCGAGCGTTTCACAGTACAGTCGGCCGCCGCGCGCGTATGCATTAATAGGCCCCCAAGAAGGGCCGCCAAACAATACATTATATTACAATAAATCCTAAACTACAAGTACCGACGCCGCCGCGGCCAGCCTCGAAAGCGATCTATTTCTTTATTGAGAGGCTAGCACGCGGCCTGTGAGCGTCGGCATTCCTAAACTATTGCCGCGTCCCATACAATGCTCAAACAACAGAATTAGAGCCATCTGTTGAAAACGTGCAGAATTAATTGAAGGACCTAATAAATAATAGTAAACATAGTAAAATACATATCCCATATTTATTTATCATTGAAAAAAAGGTTTTCAAAAGTAATAATATAAAAAATGATTTTTTTAATTTTAATAAAAATAACATACCAAATTCATTATTTGTATTGAACAATTTGTCCAGATGTATAGAGACGTTTCCAAATTCCAGATTCATTTCAATTTTCTCACAGTGAAGATATAATTTATCTTCCTTCTTTATTTGGTCTAAATCCATTGTTATATTGGCGCTAACATCAGCTGAAAACACAATAACACTCACTGACACATTCACGGAATTATGAGGCTTAGAAAAGTTGGGTCTAGACATAACTATATTTATTTTTGTATCAATGCATCATTCTATTCTTAACTGGTGGGGTACAGAGCTAAACAAGCTTCTGACATCTATTATATTTGCAGACCTAGACATTTCAACTGTCACCACAAGATAGACTCAAAGAAATCAGAAAATCTTAGGACTGAAAATCATAATCGTAAAATGAGTCCTAGCGATCTGTAAGTTAAGAAATGTTCAACAATGTTGTTTAATTTTATGCGCAGAACTTAAGGTCCTAACATAGATTGATTTGAACAACTGTAAATTTTCAACTTTAGTGCTTTTAGTGTTTCTAGACTCATCTTCAAATGATTTCACTTTTGAATTAAAAAAATCAAACATATTTATGGATGGTGTAATAAAACTCGTAGTACAACCCGAAAACTGGTGAATCTACATCATATTTGGAGTCAAATGTGTAATGCAACTTTTGAATCTGAGATGAAAAAAAAATATTTCTTCGCATAAATGCTTAAAAAAGTACCGTAAAGTAATTAAGTGAAATTGCACCAATTATTATTAAAATGCCGTTTTTCTATTTTGTTTTCTTTATGAATAGTATTAATTTCACAAATCACTGGTTTCCTGCTTGTACATCGAGTTTTGTTACACCATGTATTAAAAATGTCTTACAGTAATTTCCATGTAAAACTCCTTTCCCTTTGATTTTCAGCAGCAACACTCTACCATCCAAATCATATTGAGACATCATCGTAAGTTTTGGGAGATGTAACTGGAGATTGCATGTGTTGTTCTTCAGGTCAATCCTGCAACAACATGGTAGAAAAATAGATTATTGTTATGTAGAAAGTGTTGGAAATTTTTATAAGTCAAGTACTAAAATTCATGCAGCCGATACTAAGGGGTCTTTTTTATTACTAGCAACTCTGTGCCTGTGCATAGCTTCCCTTTGAAACTAACTTCAGAGTATTAAAATCAGCTGTCATGTAATTTCGCCCTCTTTACACAAACTTTGAGCAAGTTAGCCATGGTGGCACAAATATAATATTGTAAAACTATAGAAAATAAAACTAAAAGTTCGATAAGAAATAGTTTTAGAGCCCCCGCAGACTAGAGACTTTCTATTGGGCGATAGTTCAGTCGGGCTTTTAATCAGTATGAAGATGTATGCAAGTGCACATACTATAACGATCCGGTATCGGCTGATTGCTAAGTTTAATAGGCATTACGATTGCTTTTAAACTATCCTATCGGTAAACTATCGGCCGATAGCTTAATAAGTATGGCGCTCTTCCACGCGCGCACACTTGCCGATCGTTTAATCGGGCGATAGCTTTCTCCGTCGTAGTATTGCAGCAATAATAACTTTTCTTGACAATATTGTTCCAACATTCATTGCGACCCCTCTCTTCAAAAGTCGTTTATTAACTGGAAAATCATTCAAGAGCAGTTGGCCGACTGTTCTCTAGTCTGCGCACTCATCACTAACCCGACTTTTGTTGATCCAGTGTGCGCGCTAGCAGCCCAACCCGACTAAACTATCGCCCGATAGAAAGTCTCTAGTCTGCGGGGTACCTTTATCATCAACACCACAAGAACCAACCAACTACAGTCCAACTCACTAGAATGTTTGATATGCCTATATCATGGTTTGTCTACGTAAATATATTTACTGCTTTTGTAAATTATGTCAGAACAGTACCATGATCGCGTTTGCCAGTTGGTTCAGGATAGAAATAGAATTTTAAAAAACCTATTTTCTTCTCATGGTTGGCCGCAGACACGGAACTTAAAATCCTAGCTTCGTATCATAACTCGTTTCCTGCTTTCTGACACAGTTGTTTCAGATGAATTAAAAGCAAGAATTTCATCTAAGAATACTAAGCAATTTCCTCAATAGATGACAGATAAATAGAAAACAAAAATAATTTTAATTTTTATAATATAATATGTCTTAGAATTCGTTAAGATCAGATGAAAGGTGGAATGTTGTAATACGTCAATTGACCACTTAACCCAGCCAGATCTGGTAGGCCTTAAGCCCTGTAAAGCCTAGATAGTTCCAGAGCTGCTCTGTTCAGTTGTAAATAAAGTAAATAGGTAGTCATACTAACTTACTCAAGTGATTTGATAGTGAAGTTGGACATTCCCCAAATGTGGACATCGTCGTGAGAAGCCTTCAGACTAATGGCTCCTTGTCCGTACTGCTGAGCTGGCACACTCGCTATGATAAGAGGCTCGCAGCTTGGAATACCAAACTCAGGGACACCTTAGAAAATTAAAAAGTTAATAAAGCAATGTTTAATCTTTTTTTAAATCACCAGTAATTGGGTTCTTCCCGATTTTTTATTTTTTATTTTAAAAAAATTGTTAAAAAATAACAATATCAAGGGATTTTTAAATTTATTTTACGATGTCATATGAATTTTCTAGCGCGGTTTGAAATAACACTTTTTCAAATCGCTCGCAAAATCCTCCATTTGGCGCGCATGCGGTGTGACGTCACAGCAATATAGGCGCTCACTATGGAATGAATTTCACTCCTTTCACGGTAGACGGGTATGACGTCATTAGCCAATAACGGGCGTTAAAAATCATTCGTATTTTCGTGTTTTTAAAACATAAATTTATAAATGAAATCAAAATTTTTGATCATTGTGTTTTATATCATTGGAATTGTAAAAATATACTTTAAATATTTATAACGTTTTCAAGGATATTCATGCTATCGGGAAGAACCCAATTCTCAGTTTTGTCGACATCATCAGAGTAGCTAGATTATAACAAATGGATTATATACAATGACAATAATATTGTTAGACTGGTATTTATTTTATAACCTTTTTCATACCTATATGTTGTTGGAAATAAAAAATTATATTTACCAGTTTTCAAATGGGAGCTTAACGAATTGAGAGAATTCTTTACACAGTCGTCAAATTTGGGATCGCTCTGGTGGCAAACTTCAAGGAAAGATGCTAAAAAAATACACAAAAAGTTGTAGAGTTAAATTAAACTAACTAACCTAACCATTTTAGGAAGAGAGGATAGAACGCATGCCACACCACTCTTCTCACTTCTCATGCTCTCTTCCTCTACATTCATACATCTTCGCAAGTTAATCAATAGATATTACAATAAAAAACATAATATTAAAAAACGGTATTTCAAATTACTCACTTATACTATTTGGAGACTTTCCCAAAGAAACTGCAAATCGAAGTTCCATGAAAAATATTTTCAGGAGAAAAAATATCACAAAAATCTTCATTTTATATTTCTGAACCAAGAAGCACCTAGTTTCCTTTGCTAATTTGAATGCACTAAAATGTTATGATTACTTTAATATTCTTGTAAATTATTCTTAAAGCCTTGTATATTTTTGCAATATTTTCAGTTTTTATTATGAATATTTGCAAGCTTGATTGTTTTGATTTGAAACGGCATTTCCTGATGTCATGTCAGCAGGTTTTTTTTTATTAACAAAGTGTTTTATTTCAAAAGTGCCTACTTCCTTAATATTACATACCATTTTTAAAAAAATACTTATTCAGTGTGAAGCAAGAAAAATTCTAGCTGTTTCGGCATGAATTATTTAGTTTTATAAAAGACAAGTTATTGAAATTTTCATTCAGTTTTGATATCAAGACTTTGATAATAAAAGACACTTTCACAAATTCTTCCACTGCTGACAATCCATTGACAGTGTGCGTCGGAGCTACGGGACGTGGACCAGACTTGAGAGGATGCACGGGAACTTGCGTCCGATTGCTTGGCTTGGAGGCATTTTGTGAAATGCTCCGCATAGGGAGCGGATATCAGGGCCAGTCCAAGGTTTAAGGCAACTTTTGTGTTCTCTTGGTGAAGATTTATTTCAATTCATAAATAATAATAAAACAATTTTGACATATTTACAATTTTTATTAAAAAATTACATCATAATGTAAATAAACATTATAATTAAATAGATTTAAAAAAATTTACATACTAAAAATTTCTCTATGATTAAAAAAATATTTTGTATGTACAATCCACGTACGTAATATAAGTGATGTAGAAAAAATGTGTACTTTTCTCCCCAGTGTAAAAATCCTGATATATTATATTTTCTTTTATATTATCTTTGAGTATTCTGATAAAATTGTATAAGGCCACCAAGGCATATTTGAGCAAAATGCATTTTTAATAGCCTAAAGAAAAAGAGCATTGATTAGATTTTTAAAAATCCAAGCTAAAAGCTAATAATTCACCATACTGTAAAAAATTTATCTCATTTATCATCTTTAATAGTTTGGGCATTATTTAGATGAATAAAGTGTAGGCACATTTAGCAATCTTCAGAGTGAACACAACAATATAGAATATAAGATAAACTTCAAGAAAGAAAAAACATAGTTTCATGAATAGTTTCAAAGTGCATAAAAAAAATTCTTATATTCGAATTACAATTCTGCAGACAAGAATGTTCAAATAATTTTTGTATGAAAGAGATGCCTGAATATAAGAGCGCCTGATGGCTGAAACGCATGCAACTAACAAGGTCGGCTATTTTGAGATACAGTGTAGAAAGATCATTGTTGTCAATAAAGATCACTCTCTAGGGTAGGGATCACGATTATGTATAGATTTTCGTGGATGCAAGGATGATAACACTTGTATCAACTTCGTTACAACCTGTATCTACATGTGAATGTATTCATTTCTTTGCCCTGATGTTATTTAAGGCATATGTCCAATCCTTGTAATGTCAAAGAAGTTTCACTCAGTTGCAATGTAATGTTTATGATCGATTTGCTCAGCTCAGATTTTCGGGATGGATGTCGTTTACTGGCTTGAAGTAGGAATAAGATCCGAAAGCGACGAGTGAAGCCAGGGCCAGTCCCCCGGCAGTTTTGAGCGCATTCCTTCTGACGGCAGCGATGTGCCAGTTGAACACCTCCGTGTACGTCCGGCCAGAGATGTCTGTAAAGGGAGTGATCCGCGACAAGTCTTCAAAATTCAGCGCCTGAAAATTCTGCACTAGTTTTCAACGACCACAATGCGATTGAAACGTGTTCGCAGTTTGGTGAAACCAAACACAAAATTTTCATATGATTAATTACTAATTATGAATTAGGTACTGTACAGATCGTTCACTGTTATTTTACCCTCTGATTGTTATGTTGGCTAACTTCAGAGCTGTGTTGCCATGTTCACCTTCTAAGATTCACCACTTACACAACATAAAGATTATTATCTGAAAAAACTATTTATTTGTGCATGAAGAGATGGAAACTGTTTTTTCGATTTCCATACATTACCTATCTAATTACGACCTATCGCCTATTTTTTTACTATTATCGACAAAATTCAATAGTTTCGTCTATTCGCATATTTATTATCACAGTATTGTAATTTCCTGGCCGTACCTGTTATGGCGTCATTTCTAAATGGAATTAGAGGAACTTCACAGTCATTTTCTCTTTCACAAAATTCAGCGCACTGTTAACAAATCTTTCTACACTACTACTTTGAATTCTTTTTGGCGATTGCAAGATGAATTATCACTGTTAAAAGAGAAAAATGCGAAAGCTTCGTCAGTCAAAATTTACAGTAACGCCAACCGAACAATACGACACACTGTAGCTGTAAGAGGTAAGATAAATGTGAACGCACAGTACCATTTTTTGAGAAAACAAGAAAAAAAAAATATATTGCTCATTTGCTGCAACGTCATAGCTCAAATATCACATTATATAATATTTTAAAAAAGGCCTCGATAAAATAACAATCTGTTATCTCGGAAATGACTGTCCCTGTCCCTGCAAATGAAAAAATCATAATTTTCGAGTTATGACATTGTTTCAGGAAATGAGTGATATTATTTAAATTAATTTCTGTCTTAGTTGATAAATCTGAAAAACACATCCCATCTTGCAATAGCAAAATATGACCCTGCGCATGCCATATTTTGCAAAACACATCAAAGTGTGTCATGACAACTGCTGTAGTAGCACACTGTTCACACAACAAACATGTGCTACAAACACAGAGAACAAGTTAACAAAAGACACAGGCAACCATTCACACCTTCTAAAACTAAAGGGTTTATTGATATTTAATTGAACAGCATAGTTTCATAGTTTCATAAAGTTTGATAAATATTTTAGAACTCATATAATTTTTGTGTTTGACAAATTAATGGTAGGTCTGATCATACTGCCGATGTCATGTATTGGTATACATATGAGATGATTGAAGAGCTTATAGCTACTATACCAGGGCTCAGATTATCAACTTATCTACATCTGATGATAATTGGTAAAATCTCTATTATAATATACCCATTAGCGTCATAACTGCGATATAGATATGTTGGTAAACTGGGCCCAGCGCTTTGATTCTGTTAACTTTTTTCAACTACTGCGCATACGATTTTGTACTGAATTCGTATGCGCAGAAGTGTCTAAAACCTTAAGAGAATCGCACCGCAGAGAGGAAAAGTGGAAGGTACTTTTAAAACTAAGGTTGTTCGGAGACTTTTAAGAATATTTTTAATAAGTATCTGTACAATTGTGATCATGCATTCAGAGAGTTGAATTTATACATTTTACTATGTGAAGCTTGCAAAATATATTGTTTAAATAGTTTTTTTGGATATATTGAAATTGGATACCTGTGGTCGCAGCATATAAAGGATATTGATATAGGCCTTGTATCCGGCAATAAGAGCTGAATCCAGTTCACAGTTGTTATACATATCGACACACGACCAGTCAATTCTACGCTTTCTCCCGTCGAATGTCTGCATTTTCAGTAACGCTAGAATATTATACGGAAAGTTACAAGAAAATTTATAAATTCAGAATAAGAGAACAGTTAGAGAAAAGAATTAAAAAAATAGATATTATATTTATTTATAATGTGTTGAGAAATTATAGGAAATCGCATATCACAGTTTGATAACATTTAAAAAATTTGGAGTTATGGATGTATGTACTGTACATTCATAAAATATATTGGTTTTACTTTCCCTAGACTATTGATGGCTTTAAGACAGTCCAAAAGCAAAAAATGATTTTATTAAAGCTCATCTGCATATTAGATTCATAATTTTAAGCCAAGCGGAATAAAAACGCGTCAAATGCTTCATTTGCCCCTATCACTGTCTCGGCTCTAAGATTGTCATAAACACATTCACACCCCAACCTGATCTCAAGGAGCTGGCCCAAATTTACAGTGATAGGGATATTAGTAATTCTACCCTTTTTTTAGTAGTTGTTACAACCACCTGTCATAAATATATAGGTTTTTTTTATCAGCACAATAAATGGCATTAAGACCTTGAAAGCAAAAAAGGATTATATTTCATTGCATATTTCATAAAGCTAAAATCATCGGACAATTGCTCTTGTTAAGTAATTGGCAGTTCATATTGGCTTTCTGGTACCAACCCTTATGTATATTAGTGAAGGCGTGGTGTTGGAAAAAAAGGATGAAAGTAGATTGAATGCAGTTGAAATGCTAATCTCTCAGGCGAATGTGTGGTAAGACTGTGTATGATAGGTGTACAAATGTCGAAATTAGAGCATAGTTGGCTGAGATATGCATTATCGAAAAAATTAAGAAAACTTGGTTCTGTAGAGCGAACTGTGATGAAAGAACGGCTAAAAAAATATATTCTTGCCCTACAGAACAATTTGCAGTTTACCAATGAAAACAAAAAAGAACTGACAACTTATATGATGTCAATGTAATGGATGAAGAAATCGAGGAAGGCCGAGACCTAATGGCATGATCAAGTAAAACAAGTGCTTGAAAGTGGGCATGTAAGAATCGGAATAATCGACGTACGTGCATGAGAAGATGTATGAATGTGGAGGAAGCAAGAGAAGTGTGCCAGGACAGAGTGGTGTGGCGTTTATATTCTCTCTGCCTGGTTTCGGGGAAATGGCGTGATGGTTAGTTAGTGTTAAGAATACTTGGCACAAGATGACATATTACGATTTTACATACAAAAATCAATCAAAAATCAAAAGCCAATGAAATAATATTTAAACTGCTTTCCTCAAATCACAAGTACTGCATTTTAGTCTGGGCGTACGATATTGTAAAATGCGTAATCATTACCAACTAGATCTCCTAATGCAGGGACTTCAATATAATCATGCTCTTCTTCTGTGTAGTGGATAGGATAGTTGGCTTTGTCACCAAAGCATTTACTCAACACTTCTGTCACCATCTCTTGCCCTACAGAACAATTGCAGTTTTCTGAAAACAAAATCCATACATTTAGAACTGACAACTTACAAGTCAATTATATACGAGATACCTAACTATCTAAACTTA
Organism: Micrasema minimum; assembly: GCA_022494985.1. NCBI lineage: Eukaryota > Metazoa > Arthropoda > Insecta > Trichoptera > Brachycentridae > Micrasema > Micrasema minimum. The sequence goes on from JAGVSP010000734.1 coordinate 28,262, forward strand.
GGGACGCGGGCAGTCTGGATCTGAATTAAGTATAATCAAAGATTCACATAATACATATATCTTCACAATGTCTTTATTTCCTAGGTGGTTTAGTTACCAATACCAAATTGTTACCATACATTACCAGCATTGGAAATCAGCCATGCGATTTTTAATCAAAACCTTGACATGACTCACAAGTGGATACACCAGATAATTGAGAATTTAGATAATTAAAAATCTAGGTAATCAAGATTCTGCTGAATTATTTACTCAAGTAAATTAAACCTGCAAATCACACTTCTTACCGTTTAAAGAAGGCGACTGTAAATTCCCTGATATGATAAATCTTGTGGGGTTTTTTTTACACGCTCCTTTTTCTTGTAACTGTTGGGATGTCAGTGGATTAAATTTGCATTCCTTTGTAGACCTGGTAAAAATACAAACAAATAAATCAATTTTAGACTTAACACGCTACGAACAAGAATTTCAGAGAAGTGACATTCCATACTTGAAAAATAGTACAGTGTCTGAGGTGTCTAGTTACCCACTACGTCACTCACTACGTCATCAACAGGCATCTACGTTCTCACTAGAAATCTACGTCACACGTTTCGTGTATTGGCCTAAGTGCTGGAGTCATACGGTGGAATTTGATAATAAGTGATATTATGGAATCAACCTTAGGGAGCGTATATTTTTAGAAAATTTGTATGGAAACGCCACTTGGAAACATGCTAGTGACTAGCGTAAATGGCTAAGAAGATAGATTTTCAACATAGATGTTCCAGATTCAATTACCAATGAGTTCTAAACATCAAAATTTATTTAAATCCTGTCTGTTGTTAGGCTTCCTGACCTGTTGAGGCGGTTCAAAAAACAATAATTTAATATTTGAATCTCCTTCTCCAAATGCTTTCTGCAGGTCCAGGCAGTTAAAAGTAGAAAACAAATGTGCATTTTTTTTTAAATGTAAGGACTGTTATTACCTAATTGGTCCTCCAAAGCTAAACATCTCTCCGCTGTAACCGTCTTCTCTCCAAAATGGCTTTTTATACTCTATTGTGAAGGTTCTTTTCTTCCCGTGAAAAATTCTAGTGAATATTTCCAAATTGTCATCTTCGTTTAAGAGGTGTGGATCAAAGTAAATATCTGTAAAATACGTAATGATATTTTACTGCTACTCTCCCTTATTGGCACCCAATGGTGCATAGGGCGCTGCATCGGTAGTGCAATGAATCTGGATCACAAACATTATCATTTTACTAATACAAACTTAAGTACTGAAAATATCAGGCCCACATTCTAGAAAAATTGAGAAACATAATATAGGTTCTGATAATTGGCAAACATGGATATAGGTTCTGATAATTGGCAAACATGGATATAAAATACTAAGCGGAATGTTAGATATAAAAGGAATCAGTTATATGTGACACCTAAAATGAAAACTTCATTTGGTCAAAGAAGTCACATATATCTGGCTGCCAGAATTTATAATTGTATCCCACCTTAAGATGAATTAGAGAAAAATTCAATTCAATTTTATTTATTTGCGAAAAAGTGGCTTTATGAGATTGTAAATTAATACCTCAGCACGGGACTTGCCCAGTGAGGTGTTTCATAGAGTAAAAAAATCATATGTAAATTCTGTGGGGTCTAGGAAAAGGGGCATGGGTCAGTCAGGCATAATTTTTACAAAACGATACCGTTTATTGATTCTCTGCTAGTGCCTGTAAAGTTTTTTTGATATTTTTTAAATCACTATTCAAAGATGAATCAAATAAGTTATTTAACGTTGTCATGTTATTCTCCGCCTCTCGTAAGAATGACATTCCTGACTTCCTTTAGAGACATAAAAAATAGCAATTTACTTTTGACCCCGTTATTCTACCTTATTTCATTACCAAAATCTGCTCTATGGTAAGTGAAATCTCGTTCTGAGCTTTTTCGTCTATTTCCTTCTTGCAAAAATAACTGTCATGGCGAACGGCCGCATTTATTTTCTTTTCAGCCGCCGACCGGCATAAATCCTGGGGAATGAAGACGTAATCGTAAGTGTTATAGCTTTTTAATATTAACTTCCATCCCCGAATCATCAAACTACGTACTACAGCCCAGTCACTTTAATCTTTTCAGGTCTAATTCCCTCCCTTTATAACACCTATAGTACCATGGGCCAATTTAATAGGTCACATTTGACACTTCATCAAGATTCAACAACATAACCTTGTAAGGGCGGGTACAAAATATTATTTATTTTTTCGAAGTTATAACTACACAATTGCTTAACTTTTTTTCAATTACGATTACATATTTATTGTAATAATGACAAAATAAGGTAATTTTACGATTTACTTTCACTAATAAACCATTCTAAACATAATAAACTTTTTCTGTTCTAAACGTCGTTACAATGTTGCATCAGCGAACCTTTCTTCTAGAGGTGTACCCAAAAAAATCGAATGTTGATAAGTAGAATCGAATGATTACTTGTGAAGGAATATTTCACCATAGACGAATAATTTCTCAATTCTGGGTGTTGTGGTGTATTTTTCAGTACACATCCTCCTTGTAAATATCCTCTCTTCCTACCTGCTGACAAGCCTTTGTTATAATAGAGACTTAGCGGGTTATTCCTTTTTAAAAAAATGAGTCTCTTAAATGATTTTTTCATAGGTTGTTGAATTCGATTCACTCATATATACGTTATATTATGTTTGAAGTCCGAATCGATTCATTCACTTTAATTGATGTTAAGCAGGTCACCTCACTATTAAAACTGACAAATGTCAAATGTGACCTATTAAAATGGCCCTACAATGATAGTTCATAAGTCCTGTAAACACCTACATATCCATATTTCCTTTCAAACTTTTCATCTCTGTTGAGATATCAATTATTGCAAGTGAATAAGTGTTTTTATTGTTCATAAAATCAGCTTTGAACATTGATTTATAATACACTTAGATCTGCCTTGCAGAGTAAATTATTTAGAAAAAGTAATGACACGAAGATTCCGCACCTCAATACACTTACACGGGTCGACCTATCAGAGCCCTTCGACTGCCGGCAAGCATCCGCCCACACACCGCAAAAGGTATGGGCTATATATAGGGTTACAGTAACAGTATACAATACTAACCCGTTCCTTACGAAGAGCGTTCATGAATTTTACCATGCATCTAAAATGACTTTTTTTTACGGTGTGGACGGCTGTTGGCTATTATTTAAGAAGAAAACTTTCTTTGAATAATAATTATTTTAGGCTATGTAAACAAATATAAATAAACACTTACATGTGGAAAGTTACACCATCTTTTTTGTTCATTTTATCCGTACGGTTTTTACACGGTTTCACTACACAATTCGGAATGTTTTCTGAACGCCCGTCTCGGTTGGCGGTTAAAGAAATACTGAATACGCGTCTGGCGGAGTTGGAGGTTTTGGCGGAGTTGAAGTGTCATTCATTTTTTGGGTTCAGTTCAAATCTAAGTGTATTAATAAATCAATGGCTTTGTACCTTTAATTTCTGAGGGTTTCAGCGCAACAACTAGGAATTTACACTCGAATCTTCCCTCCTGCTCATCAGTGTCGACCTTAATCTTCCCCTGCTTATTCCACAGGGCTGTGACTTTATGGCAACTGGACTTGAAGAGTGTAAGGCCGCTGTTGTGACGTATCCTATTCTTTTTCCTGGCCCACAAGTAGAACAAAACGGACACCTGTTTAAGAAAGGAAAATACATTTTGATAAATTTAAGTAACGATCATAAAACGCTACTAAAAACTGAGATTTTAAATGTCCTAGAAAGATGAAACACATCGCAGTATATTTTAATAATAGAATCATCATCATTTCATGTCTGCTCCCTATGTGGAGCATATTATGTATTTCTACAAGCGATCGGCTGTCAGTTCTCCAGAATTTTTGCATTTTCTTAAGAATTATAGAATTAATTTTTTGTACATTGCAGTTTTTAAGACGTCATATTGTTATTTTTTATGCATTCTTCACTGGGGGACCCTGTGCTGACGAAAGCATTTTACAAGTTAATGTTTTTTTTTTTTTTTTCCACATTATTTACAAAAAATGTAACAAGTTATACAATATTAATTTACACACACTTGATCAATGTCACTCACTAATTATTCACTCACTATTATGACAATTATTGTTGCAATATCTTGAGTCTTGAGCACACTTTAATACACATCGATATTATTAAGTTAATTTTTATGTGGTGGCCATGGTTTCAGGACCATTAAAACAATAGTAAATTCATGAAAGTTTTTCTGTATGCTCCTTATGTTTTGATTTAAAATTTGGAATGATTTTTCTTTAATTAGAAATTTAAATAAAACAAAATAAAAGAGCCGCCTCGTAGCGCATTTGGCTACCATGCACAAGGTCGCGGGGTCGATTCCCGTAGGGGGTCAGCATAAATATTTATTAACATGTCATTTTCATATTAATATTTCATGTGTACTGGTACTGAATCATACCTTGGACTGGTACTTAAGCGTAGGACTGATCATCCTACCTTCATGTAAAGAAATGATCAAGATAAACTGCACTTGGTGTACGAATGCAGAGCCCTATGCACCATCGGGTGCGGATAGTAGTAGATTTATTGTGCTGATCATGATTATTACTAAATGTGCAAATATCAGTATAGTAAATATGTATTTTAAGAGAAATGTAATGTCGTTGGTAACCTTATCTGGGGGCACCCCACACACGTCCCTGACCAGGCGCTCGATGGCGGAGCGCGCTAGCGGCAGGAAGACGTAGCCGCGGGCGTGCTGCAGCACGCTGATGCTGTCCAGCTCCCGCTCCAGCGCCCGGGCCACGGGAGACACGGCGCAAAGGGACACGCCAGCGGGGGGGATGCGCTTGGACAGGCTGTCCAGCTCCCCAAACCACTGCCAGATCTCCCACCTGAAAATTTATTTATTTATTTATTACATTTCACATTTAATATAATCACAATAGTGGGATGGCGACTCAATCAGTAGAGACCCATGCCAATGATCTGGCCCCGACTCACTAGATAGTCCGTGTCGAGTCAGGGCATTGTAGTATTATACATAACACATTGTAGTACTAAACATAATTGAATATTTACATAATTAGTAAAATAGAACCAAGTTTGGATTTCATAAATTTAGAATTTACAAAACAATATTTTTGCATACCAAATTTTAATAATTACATAGCTATATTTTTGCAGCCATTTTCAATATATACACGACCCATTAGACTTATCCAACTAACGACACCGACCCTGTACTTGGAGAAGTTGGTTAATAATTTGGTTTGTGTGTCCATTTGGTCATATATCTTAGGTCCAATAAATGTGAAGTGGCCCTGCGCTATCGTTGTTTTTCTTTTAGGAAGTAAATAATTTATATTTGAGGCAAAGCGAGTGTTCATGTTTTGTTGCGTTCTGCACTCCAAAATTTCACTAAGCATGACTTAACATATAATTGCCGAACTGTAAGTACCTTAGCATCAGCAAATAATTGCTCAGTTGGAATACACTTAATATCATTCTATATTCATGGTGTAACAAAACTCGCAGTACAACCCGAAAACTGGTGAATCTACATCATATTTGGAGTCAAATGTGTAATGACTTTTTAAACTGAGCTTGAAAAAAAAAAAATTCTCATCATAAAAGCTTTCATAAGAATGGCAGATTGAGTCAAATTGCACAAATCTTTATTAAAATGTGTTTTTTTTCTCTTTATTTCTTCATGGGTAATATTAATTTGACTAGATAAATGATATTTTATAACAATTTGCAAAATTTTATTTGAAAAAAAATCTACTTCGCACTCAATTTTCTCGAAAACTATAGGTCAAAATCGACTTCAAATATTATGTAGATGCACTGGTTTCCCGCTTGTACATCGAGTTTTGTTACACCATGTATATTACCTATAATTTTCAAATTTGTAAAGTCTCGTACCTTCCCAGAAACCCTCCATATGGAAACGATTGATGATTTTCAGTTATACAAACTATACTTAGGTCTTCATCGAGAAATATTTTCTTAAGTTTAGTTTCCTCGGCTTCAGACTCTACAAAATCTTTGTCGGAGCAGTCGAGGCCAATGTAACTTTCATATTGCTTTAGAGTTCTTAAGGACGACTTATCCTGAAATGCAGAAAAACTTTATTAACTCAGTGTTTGTAGCACTCGCTTTGTAGTTTTCCATAATTATTAAATAAAACACACTTCGTTTGCTTTGTACAAAGCCCTGACAAATGAGTAGTAACTCCATAACTGATTGGCAGTTTTAAAAAATATATAGTTTCAAACTGTGTTTTTTATTTCATAAAAAGAAAAACTTCGTTTCTGCCATCTGAAGACGAGCACAGCAAACATCGCATGGTGGCCATTAAAGACAGTATTTTAATATATTTGTTGTATTATATCAGTTAAATTTTTATAGATTTTTGCTTAGGTACATTTTTAACATAAACAGATTTTTTAGATAGAATTCATTTTAGATAGAAGCATTTAACTAACTAACTAACCATCACGCCATTTCACCGAAGGGGTAGGCAGAGAGGATAGAACGCCACACCACTCTGTCCTGGCACTTCTATTGCCTCCTCCACATTCATACATCTTCTCATGCACGCACGTCGATTATTCCGACTTCTTACATGCCCACTTTCAAGCACTTGTTTTACTTGAGCATGCGATGTCTTTCTCGGCCTTCCTCGATTTCAACATACAGGCACAGTCGCATCATATATTTTTTTAGACGTTCTTTCATCATCCATTCGCGCTACATGATCCATTCTATAATAAACCCAAATATTTAAGTCTGGCTACATTCAAAAAGTTATAAATAACAGCCAGAAAGTAGGAGTGAAGTTAGTGGTATAGTGAGATTCGAACCTAGATTCTAATGTGGAGTCAGCGACTCTAACCAATAGACAACAACCTGGTCCGGATTTATTTAGTTTATGTACCAATAAATATTGAAAAAAGTACTGTACATTTTCAGAGAAAATAGACATTTATAAATTTATTTTTTGACATGATGTAAACCTCTCAGCTCCAGATGAAAATGATATTGTTTAAAATCAAATTAATAATTTGTTTACCAATATTTGTTTAACAAGATCCGGATCAGATTTCCTGTCGAAGACACACGCCAAGGTTGATAACGGCTTATCAATTCCCAGAATATTCCCAATAACAGATTTACTAGGCCACTCTTCTTTGGCGGAACAATGATTTACAAGCAGAATTTCAAAAGTTGAACCAAGTTTTTCTTTAAGGAGATGGGCTGCAAAGGCTCCTATAAGAGAACGTTGTTTAAATTGGTTAATTCGAGAGAGCAAAAATCACTTGAAAAATAATTGGGTCGTTTGTAGAAATAACATATTTGAAAAAATTTTGATCGGCAGGTTCTTAGGCCTAATAAATAAAACTACTTTCATAGCTTTTTAGCAATATATCAATTATCTTATTATCAACATTTTGAGTGTGTCTTGTAGACAAAAAGGCCATTACGGACTAATAATTACAATTTGACATCTCAACAGAGACGAGAAATTTGGAAGGGAATATGGATATCTAGTCATTTACATTGTATTGGCCATTTTATTGTATATTGGCAGATATGGATATCAAATACTAGGTGGAATGGGGAATGTTGTAATACATCAAGTGGCCACTTAACCCAGCCAATGACAGGTCATAAGCCCTGTAAACGCCTAGATATCCATATTCCCTTCCAAATTTCTCGTCTCTGTTGAGATGTCAAATTGTATCTAAATATTATTTGAACTCACCAGGTATTGTGTTTCCAAGAATAATGATGTCCGCAAAGGATTTTTCTGACATTCATAACAAAGAATTTTCTGTGAAATCTATTATAAAATTTACGTAATGCTTAAATTTTCCATTTGCAATTTACTCTAGTCTTTTCATGATTATTCAAACGGGTATTTCTTCTCTCACGCTGAATTTTGAATGGATGAAAATAAACACAAGAAATTTTGCATTCTTAACAATGTCAGAAATGTTTTAGTTCAGTTGTCATAGAACTTTTGAATTTAGAAAAAAAAAATCAGGTAAGTACTTACTTGTTTTTTTTGTATTCTTTTATAAGTACCTAGCTATTTCTAAATACAATCATTCTTAATATTTTCACAAGATTAATGTTAGAATATTCTTCTTCAACTTCGGCAGAGCCTCAACCTGAGATGCATCTTCTTTACGCCTGCGGGATCCTGACGTCCTGGTAAACCGTCGATGTTAGATATTCATCATCATCATCATACCATATCTGCTCCCTATGTGGGGCATATGCCTTCCACAACCTGTGCTGCCAAGCGATCGGCGACCAGTTCCCGTGCAACCTCCCAAGTCAGGTCCATGGCAAACAATGGCAGCCTTTTAAAAGCCTAAATATGCAAAGTTGGATAATAATAAATAAATGAAAAAACAGTATTTGCAGTAAAAAATATGTTTTAATAGAATATCACATCATTTGTATAAAATACAGTAAACTTAACAACTTCATTAATACATAATATTGTATTGTGAGAGGTACCTAAGTATTTTTTCATACAGTATTAAAACATTTCATTATTTCATAATATTTACATACATTCCTTACAACAGATACACATTTTATTATTCAAAATCACTCAATCGAGTTGGACTTATGTTCAATAAGACGGAACCAATTGACAAATTCCATACAGATAGCGCTTAGTAAAAATTACTTTTGTCTCCTTCAAGTTGAGAATCTCTAGTCTTCAAAAGCGTAGATCTTACATTGATTCCATTTTCATATTTAAATAGCTAAATGACATGATAGATGCACCATCTTTACTGACTCAAGTGACTTTTTGTATTCCAATCCGTAGGTTGAGAAATAATGACGTGCTGTTCCTTAGTCACCACAAAACTAACTATGATTTTCATGCCCCATTGCCTCGTTTGTGTCGTATTGTAAACTCAAGACGGGATCTGGACTTCTTCGGTGTAAGTCTATCAAGATTTAAACATTCAATGAAGTAGACCCGATCCTGTCTTGAGTGTGTCCACATTTTTTTCTAACTGTCTTAGCTTCACCAATTTAATGTTCTGTCACTTATTTTTACTGCTTGTTATCCCTATTATGCTAATATATGTATTTTTTTCCGTATATATAAATAAATAAGTGTATGTTGGAAAATGTTTTAAAAACTGTTTTTAAAGAGCATAAATAAATACCAGAACTGTTAAGTTGGAAACAATTTTGAGCTTAAGGAAATTTCAATAAAATTGGACAAAGTTCAAGAACAAGAAGGCAGACAAGAAGCAGTACAAAAGATATAGCAGTAAAAAGGACCAGCAAAACCTGCCTGCCTATAATAATAATAACAATTCCCTTCCCTTAAAAAGGTTTTTGAAAAAATATACAACTAAGAAAATTAAATGATCTTAGGGTTAAAGTCCCAATTTAAGTTAGATTTACTAATCAAGTAGAAGCTAATCAGTAGAAAATTGAATGGAGGAGTTTTCAACCAACTCTATAGGGGCAGTTTACTCCAGTTTTCAGTGAAAAATTCAACTAAAACTGATGTTAAATTCAAGCGAATTATTTTGACGGAATAGATTTACCTATGAAGTCTTGGTAAAATTTATTATATTAAAACAAACTTTGTCAATAGGTCCCTTCTTACATTATAACATACATTTTATTATTACTACATTACATTAATATCTACAGTTCAGTGTTTTTAGAATAAATAATGGAATTACAATAATTCTGAGGCAATTAAAAAAAGATTTAAATTTCACCCGATGAATATTCCCACATTTTTTGTACTGTTTTTTTACTTTGAGCTAAAAATTAAACTTTGTGTAAATATTATACTCATCGAAGGCTGGGCCTGTCACTACTAAATTGCAGCATTTATCTGCAATGGTTTTGAACACCTCCAAATGTGTTTATAATGTTATATTGTGTCATCTATGTAAGTACCATACAAACTAAAATACATATTTCTGTTTATTTTAGTTGAGAGACATAAGGCATATTGATTGATAGATTCCACATACTGTACTTACATAGGACTATATGTGTTGGAAAAATAACTTTTTATTATAATTTTTTATAAGTATCTACTTATACATATTACAGATTACAACTACGGTGTTTTGGTCACAGATGATCACAAATTTTTAGAGTATTTATTGGTTTAGGGGGCTATTTTACAATCCTAACGCCAGTAAATTATTTTACAATTCTATTAGGATGAGACAAGATAGGTTACAATAGTCTGTTATCTTTGAGAAGGAATATGATATTTGATATATTATACATTTAAAAGTTTTTGAAATAATTTTCGTCAGTTTAAAAATTTTGAATCTGACAACATTTATATCTATGGTTTTTTTTAGAACTCCGTGTGTAAAAAAGCACGCCGGTCAGGGCGTAGTTTTCAGTAGAGAACTTAAATATATTCTATTACAAAACTGGAACAAACCTTTGTTTTCTTTCCGTAATAATTAAAAAAAAAAACATTCATTATCAATATTTTCGTTCATAATTTTTATTTAAAAAATTCCCTTACCCAAAAAAGCCACTTAATTAAGTTGGCAATAATTTGACGCGTTTGTGAGCGGTGAATCTTTAAGTTTCTCACAATGTAAACAACATAATAATATCATCTATGACTTGAAAATAGAATGTCGATTGCGTCTGAAATGTGTAATGTCAAATTGTACTGAATATAATGAGTTTTAATATGTTAAGATACATTATCTGGTGTATTTCTCATCGTGTAATTAGTTCAAATTCATTTATAATGGGGGACGGTGGATATGTACATTGCCGATAGTTTCAAATTTTAAAGAAGTGGTACACATCCTTCCTGTCAATTTATGTGTAGTTAGTGATAATAATGCAATCAGTAGAAAAGCCATGATGAATTTTAGCTCCCCTCCTCAACTTAAAACCCTATATTGTCATCCATCAAATCCTAGTTTGCCACTATTTTTCATACTAGATTCTGTCCATATATTTAAATGTGTTAAAAATAATTGGATCAATCAAAAATACGCTAACCAGATGTTAATTTATCCCGATGTAAATGATTATAAAATAGAGTCAGTAGCAGCATTTTCTTCAATCAAACGCTTGCATGAATTAGAGAATCAAAGTTTAGTAAAGTATTCTTACGGTTAAACATAAAAATCACTTTGCCCTTCAACATTTCAGCATCTTCTTCAATCAAACGCTTGCATGAATTAGAGAATCAAAGTTTAGTAAAGTATTCTTACGGTTTAACATAAAAATCACTTTGCCCTTCAACATTTCAGCATTTTCTTCAATCAAACGCTTGCATGAATTAGAGAATCAAAGTTTAGTAAAGTATTCTTACGGTTTAACATTAAAATCACTTTGCCCTTCAACATTTGAAAGACAAAATGTCAAATTAGTACAAAATGTGTTTAATGAAAATATCAATCAAGCATTGATGATGTTGGGTGAGAAACATAGTATACCTTATCATAAAACCACAGCTGATTTTGTCCAAATGATTCGCAATTGGTGGTACGTTGTTAGCGTTAAACCTCCTTTTAAAGGTGTGAGGTTCAATAACAATCTTCAAAGTCCACTTAATTTGTTACCTGACCAGGAAAACACTATCTTTTTAAATAAATTTATAGAATGGTTAGATTCGGAATGCCTTAAGCAATAATAAACATAAACTCACTAGAGAAACCCATCTAGCCATTACTCACACGACACAGGGACTTTTACAAATGACTAGATACTGTATAGAAAAAAAATAAATTTTACATACTTGCTTCCAGGTAAGATACAACGGATTCTTTAGAAGCCAGATTTGGTAAATACCAAACTATGGCTGGATCTCAGTATTTAGTGTCAATCAGACAAATATTTTAAATAGAATCCAAAATACGTATGCAAAACTTGCTTCCATTAACTTTAAAGTCACCCGCATATGGTCAAATTGATATAGATATTTAGATATTTAAATATAAGACGTATTGTACTATTATTTTACTATCTTGTGCTATATTCTAAAACATGTGCACGGAAATAAACATTTTTTAAATAAAAAAAATTCAAAATAAATTTTTAAAAAAAAGCACAAAAGTCGTTGATAAGAACCATTTTGAAAAAGCCATACAGATATCAGAGTGATTCTTTGTTCAAGGAGTTTAAAGTACTCGATTTACGACAGCAATATTTGCTAAGGGCAGTGATGGTCACTCTTCCCGGCAAAGAGTTAGAACTTTTTGAGCACAAAGGCAATACTCCTACATGGGACCAAAATTGTATAATATTATGCCAGAAACATGGAAATGCTATTCGAGCCACAAGCTAAAGAGGTTACTGACTTCTTTCTTCAGTGAAATCGGTCGTGGAGAGTCTGAAGGATTGATGGTGGCTGTAAAGTGGCCAGAACATGTTATTATTTAAATAGATTTTTGAGATCCTCATTACTGTATTTATTACCTGTGTTTTTTTTACTATCTTTGTTTTTTTTGTAATGTTAAAAAATTTTTTTTTTTTTTTTTTTAGAACTGTATGTTTTAAGATATTTACTATTTTTACAATGTCCTTAAAACATTTTTTACTTAGTACTTTTTTTTCTTTTTTTTCTTAATTATTAATTATATATTCAAATATGTTTTTACCAAGTGTTTTACAGTGATAAATCATCCTTTTTTTTTTTTTTTTTTTTTTTTCCAAAAATTTTGTATTTGTAACTTGTAACATGAAAATGTATTTATAACTAAAAAGTCATATATTTGGCTGTCTTAGAACGGGGTATCAACCCTAGTTAGACAGTTAAAGTACTAAATAAATGTATAATTATGTATCAGTCCAAAAACTTTAGACCCCGAAACTAGAAAAATCCTTTTTGAATTGTAGAAATCAACGGGAGACCGTAAAAAAGTAACAATAGATGCAATTAACGATAGAGACTTTTCTCTTAATGATTTTAATTGTAGTATTGGACATAAACCAGAAGTTATTTTAAATTATTTGATCAAGTCTTCAACAAATGCTTTGCTTAATAATTACATTAAAAAAAAAAAATGATTAAAAAAAAAAAAAGTAAAACCTGTAAAATGTTTACTGTCAAACAAAACATTCTCTCATAGTTCTAACCAAAACTAATTTGATTTACTAAAGTTTAAACATATCAAGAAATATACCCTAACATACTGTTGTGTTTGTTTGTTTCAGATTCGCGACATCCCAACTGCTTGTGATCTAACCCAAGTGTTCTATCTTGGAAAAAATTTATAGAAATGTATAATATTATGCTGTAATGGTTTATTTTCTAACAAACAATTTTGTAGTTAGAACACATGCATTCTCATACTGCATCTTCTTCCTTCACGCTACAAAATGGAATAGGTACCTCATTATATTTGACTCGTTTATTCATGTTGTTATATTAATATTTCATCATTAAACATTTATCCAATATGCAAAATGATTTTTATTGATTTTTTATTTTAACACTTTTCTTCATTCCTTATCGTTGTGTACATTTATGTAAAAGTACAATGCCATTGTGACTTTTGGTTAAGTAAGTATTCAGTGCCTCAAGTTCAAAATAAGTAATCAGTGCCTCAAGTTCAAAATAATCCCAAACTACATCAACGTGTTCACCAGAACCAGATCCTCAACTGCAAACAAAGCCATAAAGAAAGCAGAACTGTATTGGCTGAAAGGTGAAATCAAATGCTGCTTTAAGAAGAGAGACAACCTACTCCATTACATCAAGGTGCTACACTCTGAACTATCCTTTAAACTCCACCCAATAGAATTTGATGACATTGATAGTCAAACCTTAGAATATATACGACCAATTATTGCAATCAAAACTCACACACAACAGAAAAAACTTCACAAACTTAAGTATCTTCTATCATTGTGTGAAATCTATGTATAATATATTGCAATTTTTGTTAGTATATAAGAAGATTTTTGTATTAATTTTAATCAGTGTTTTGAAAATGTCCTAATAAAACGAAACGCGTCGACGACATTAGTGTTTTTAATAAAAAACCTGTGTAAGAACTCTTTGTGTTTTTAATTAAATACAATTTTTTACCTAAGTAAGTATTATTATGTTTAGCCAATATAACTTTTTGGACTTGAGCTTTTGGGGTTTTTCTGAACAGCTTTTTGATCTAAAGCCCGCTATATATGGGACAGTTTACTACACAGTTTTCTGTGCAGTCTGAAAATGGTCCCGTATAAAGCTAAAACTGCATGAAAAACTGTGTGCTAGTGTCAGATTTAAGCTGACATGACAGTCAATGTTTTTTATGTAAACGTTTAAGTAGACATTGGTTTATTGTATGCTTTTAAAATACGTAAAAAACCAATAACATATTTACATTATTAGCTAAATATACAATTTCCTGAGAGCAAACATACGATAATAACTTACAATCGCGTTTCAAAAATACACATATTTAGCGTGTCTTTTGACAGTAGTTTGACAGACTGCACAGTTTTCTGAACAAGAAACTGTGTAGTTTTCTGAACAAGAAACTGTCCCATATAAAGCGGCTTAAGCGACTGGCTTGTATGTTATGTCGGGCAACTAGAAACGCCTCATTGGCAAAAGGTCATTCCAAAATACTTTATGTACGCACTGTAAAAGTATGCCCCGGTTTTCTCATCTGATTTTCATAATTTTGTTATCTTAGTTGATGAAAGTTTGCCAAATAAATAATAACCTAGAGACAGCATTACGGAGTTTCTTTTCACTTTAGCATCGCCTGTTCATAGTGGATGAAAGGAAGGTGGTAAGTTTGTTTGTAATAAATTACATCCTTCAATTATTAAGAGACAGTAACAGATTTGTAAATGCAGTACAACCTATTGAAAATTACACATTTAGTTAGGAGTCACTATTGTAAATTTTCCTGAAGTTTTTGAGATGATAAATGTATATAATTTTTTGTATAAAAGAAGAAAAAACAAATTATTGTACAGTAGATTTGATTATGTCTCATAAATAAAACTAAAACGTGTTTATATATTTTTTAAAGTACTAGTCATGTCAATTAATGATTCATAACCAACATTTATTTGACATTTCTATAAACGTCAAAAAATTTGGCCCACATTGACGGCCATTTTTTTTTTAGTGCCATGGCCTTATGTAGAGGAGGTGTTGCTTGAACCATAGACTACACTAATATATAAAACCATAGACTACCTAACTAAATACAACCATAGACTACCTAACTGCATACAACCATAGTCTTTCAAAAATGGCAACTAGACTATCAACGGAGCAAAAGCTTATTGAATATACAGGTAAGTTTAGTGAGCTCAAGACTGATATATATGAAAATTTTAAACATGTGAATAATGAAGATAGCCTGTTGAAAAGAATTAGCTCTGAGATGAAGAAGGTTATTAAAAATGAGATGACTGAAATTAACGAATAAAAAAATTGCATTTCTAGTTACTAGCAACGCTGCGGCCATGTTGGAAGAAAGCTGTTGATGAGAATAGTTTCATATGACCACTAACATTGTTGTTGCTTGTAGACAATACAAGCCATCAAAGCCAATCAAAAGCAGAGACAAAAACGTCTGGACTGGGCTTTAGAACGTAGAAATTGGACAGAAACTAGAATCATCATCTTTGGTAATGATGGTGTCAGGTTTATTCGTCATCGACTGGGCGAAGATTTGTTGCCACGGCCACCATGAGACACCCTGTGAGTGTCATGGTGTGGGCCAGCATGGGAAGGCATGGTGATGGACGTCTGACAGTGATTGAGGGCAATATAGTAGGATAGTGCACCATGTCACACTGCACAAAGCAACCAAAAGTGGTTCACTGACCATTGACCACACACAATCCTACTATGACCTGGCAACAGTCCTGACCTCAATACTTGTGTCTCGTCGGAATCCAAGTAATAAAAGAGAACTAATCGAGGACATTATCCACTTGTGGTTTAGGATAATCACATGTGAAGATATTTTTAGCATTGATTCCATTTAAATTAGAATTACAAAATTGAAACTGTCAGTACGCATTCAAAAGATAGGCGGGAATTAAATATTCAAGCCAAAACTTGTTGATTACATTGGGGGGAGTGGATCGGCTAATCCAGGGATGGCGAATGGAGAAATTGTCTAACGAACTAATTGAACTTTTAAATTTGAATTGTTTTATTTAAAGCTCGCATTTAATATTGCTTGTCACGCAATGGGAAGTCCGACAAGTACTTTGTTCCTGGATAACGTTGAGAATAAAATATTCATACATTAATTATGTTTGTGTCCCGCCAATCATCGTGGTGGTTCCAGAGTATTCCAGATACTTCGCCCTCCTGATTGGTTTGGCCGATGGGTTATGCCATCTCTATCCAAAAACCCAAAATATCTATGGCACTTCGCGGGTAGTCTAAAAATTGCAACATTATCGCGTCCACTCAAAATCCCGCACACATATTCGAAAACTCACTTATCTTAATCTAGACGCATCTTATAATCGCACCCGCATTTAAAATAAACTTTGAACTCTGTAAAACCTTCATCCATTGTGTACTTGTGTCTGTATTGAAATCTTGTGATCCGTTTTGTGAAGTTATTTTGAAGTGAAGTGCAGCCCAGAAGATCTACTTCCTTTTCCAGCCTCCATAATACCCAAAGTAGGGGTAATCGTATTAATTCGACTCCGTTGAATGGACCGCTGTTGTGAAAGCTATGAATGATGCAAGGATCGATTCCAGATACACAAATTTGTTGAATAACATATATAAAAAGGCAACAATAACAGTAAAAGTCAATGACTCAGATGCAAACCACATAGATAAAATAAAGGCGTACGACAAGGAGACCCTATCTCTCCCAAACTTTTTACTCTAGTTTTAGAACATCTTTGTAAAGGTTCGGAATGGGAAAGTATGGGTGTAAACATAGATGGAATTAAACTGAACCATTTGCGCTATGCGGACGACATCATAATTATTGGATCGACTATCCGAGAGGTAGAGAGGATGCTTACGGACCTCGCTGCTCTCTCCGAGAGGATAGGTTTAAAGATAAACTAAATTAAAACCAAAGTTATGAGTAATGTCAATACGCCTATAGTCATTAACGGCACAGTTATTGAAATGTGTAAAGGAGTATGTATATCTAGGCCACCTGATTAAGTTAGGAAGAGACCACCAAACAGCTGAAATAAAACCGCCGAATTAGGCTGGGATGGGCAGCGTTTGGGAATGTATCCCACATTATGAAGAGTCCAATTCCTAACAACCTTAAAAGGCAGGTATTTAACATGTGCATACTTCCAGTGCTGACTTATGGGGCTGAGACATTGACACTGACTATCAACTAGCACAAAGGGCAATGGAGCGAAGCATGCTCGGCATCAGTTTAAGAGACCATGTCACTAACGAGGAGATAAGAAGACGGACAAGAGTCATAGACGTCATAAAAGCTATCTCCCAGCTGAAGTGGACATGGGCTGGACATGTGGCACGCCAGAATGAGGACCGATGGACGAAGCGCCTGCTGAACTGGAGACCTAGAGCTGCAAGGAGACCTGTAGGAAGACCACCAAGAAGATGGACAGATGACATAAAAAGTACTGCAGGATCCAGATGGCAGCTCGAGGCCCAGGACAGAAAGCAGTGGACCAATATGGGGAGGCCTATGTCCAGCAGTAGACGAACAATGGCTGATGAAGAGTGGAAGCATGGATAGTGAAAAGAACCTGTGAAGATTGCGTCTACAAGACGCTTGAACACCTGTCCCCCAGTTGCAATAGCCCAAAAGATTTTATCTATGACTACATCACTAGTGACTCTTTCTCAAATCATTTACGCACCTCAGCAAAGCAAATGAAAATTGACTATGGCAAATGCGAGTCGTTATTCAACCCTTTAATTCACTCAAGGCACAAACACAGCGGTGATGTTGTCTCTTTGTTTGGTCAGCACTCATTAGTGTATAGTACAAAAACTAACACCTCCTTCGAGACCGAGCTGCGAATCGACTCCGTCACCGTGAAAGTCTCCATAACGAGTCAGGACTTCCATGTCCTAAAGGACATTCTAGATATGCACTCCAGGACCCTACGTTCCTTGATGTTCAAGGATGGCTATAGTGGTCTGAGAAACTGGTTCTTCGAGAGGAAGATCGATATTGACGATGAGGACAACGACATGACGGAATTCTACATACCAAAGCTGGTATCACTAGCCAAAAAGCATCCCGACCTAAGAAAATCAATCTCGAGGTTATTAATACTGCCTGTGCATGGCAAGGTAACAGAAGAAATGAAAAGAGTGGTATGCATGAGGGCTAAGAATAAGAATCTGCCATACGATTTGTGTAGATATATTTTTTCTACGGCCGCACCACTAATTGAAAAAGACATGGGTTACTCAATCATTAGAGAATTCAGCGACGCGAACGACGCTTTCGGGCGACATCGCCTCCTGCGTTACAATTCTAAAGAACTTAACCTGAATTGGGATCGAAAAGAGTTGTATTTATCTGGAAGACTAGTGAAGTTCGCTCAGGCATTAGCTCTGCTTAGTGCTAAAGAAGAGGGAACGCGAGTTATTAGAAGTTTAGACGCTAATGTAAATAGATTTTCCTCAACTGAGGAGGTGGATATGCAAACGGACACAACAACGATAGCTCCAAAGGCCGGAGAATCAAAACCTGTTTTTAAAGAAGAGCAGGCCGCAAACTTCGTTGAGCCCTCTACCTCCGCATTTGGAATAGAAATAGAAAAAGAAGAAGAAGAAGACGAAAGAAAAGAGATGGTGATGTCGATTCCGCCGGATCAAGATCCATACCATGCTACTGAAGCGGGGGAGTTCGGACCCACCACCAGCGAGGATCGCAACGCGTTCAACGACGTTATTATGAACTTTGTAGTTGAAAGTATGGGAGTGGCTGTTGGTACAGTTGATGGAGGTTTCGGTCATGCCAAGTTTGATGGAACTTACAGAGATAATGCTTCCGAAACTAACATCGATGACGACGAGGAGGACCTAAGCGATAGGAGATCAGTCAGCTCTCTTATAAATGACGACGGCGGCTACTGAATTGAATCGGATTGGATCATTGGATACTAATTTCAATCCCACATTCAATTTTACTTGATTTTGACTTCAACTTGATTTTGACTTTAAATTCAACTTTAATTTTAACCCTCGTGTCTATCAAAATTTTCAAAACATGTATTTTTCTTTACTTAGATATTGTTAAAATTGTTCATAGTTTGTAGGTAGTTCAAAGTGGTTACGCATTGGTTACGGAAGGTAATTAAGGCTCGACGACTTAATTATAGGTCGAGAACGGATGATGCAGTCAGATGTTAGCCCTCCCGCACAGTGGTCCTGACATTCAATATTTAATGTGTCCCTTCCTATAGAACTGTACGTGTTCCTGACTGTGCAATGCTTCAAGTGTTATAGATTCGGGCATACAAAAGCAGTCTGCAGATCAATTGCGCGCTGCTACAAGTGTGGCTCCTCACACGATGGAGAGACATGCAATGTGGCCGCAGAAACTCAAAATGCCTACATTGTTACGGAAACCATTTTGCTACCAGCAAGACATGCCCTGAACTTAAAAGGCCACAAAATATTAAACATTGAATGGCAGAAAGAAGCATATCTTATATACAGTTTAGCTACAGTTTCGTATGCAGAAATCGCAGCCAGAGGCGTACTGACAGTAGCGGAATCACAATTTGCACTCACTTCATATAAACAAAACAAAAGTCAACTCAAACGATATATTATTATTTATTATAGTTCGTTATTAACTTCCAGGGCACTGGAAGACTTCAAATAGGCAGAGGGACAATGAGGCAGAACCAATACTGGAAAATTCTCAAAGATGTATTTTTGCCACAGTTGTCACAATGGTTCCCTAATGGCGAAGATATTAACCAAAATAATTCAATCTAATCCGCAAATTCCCAGATTATACGGATTAATAAAAATTCATAAAGATAATAATCCCATTAGACCAGTAGTGTCTTCTTGTACTTCCCCATCTTTTAAATTAGCCTCTTATAACCAATACTGCAAACAATTTCAATATTTTTAAACCAAAATATACCATTAAAAACTCATTAAAGCTGATTGATACCCTTAAGGACCTGGTAATTCCCAACAATGCCAAACTAATATCATTTGATGTGGTGAATCTTTTCACTAATGTTAATGTCGAGTCATCAAAAATCTTCAGCTCAAATAACATTTTAACAAAAAATATATTCTTATGGAAAAGATATGTCAATGATGTTTTTTGTATATATTGCTAGCTAATATTTGAATATTAGCGCCAAGTGGATAAGTTACAATACCCACCGGTAGGAGCGACAGTGGCGCTCTACAGCAACCAATAGGAATGCGTATACTGACGCATGCGCGGTACTACGCAGGCAGACAACTCAATAGGAGAAAAGGAAAGCCCGCCATCAACTTTCCAACAAACTTCGCGCCGAAGACTGCAATCTCCGTTGACTCCGTGGAATTCTTGTCTAGCCGAAATTTAGTTTTACCTTAAAGTTATTTTCCTAACATCAGAAGTGGGATAAAGTGGCCCTACTCGAAAAACGATAGTTTGTAGCATAAACTACCGTCATTATCGATCTTTACCGCCCGAAATCGATATTTCGTACGATGCGTGGGGCATCCGCCATCTTGTTTGTTTACAAAACACGCGTGTTTGTTTATTTTGCGGTACTTTTTTTTTTGTATATCTTTTGTGTATTGTGCCAGACACTTTTAATTAACTGAATTTTGCTGTGGACAATGCCGCGATACGGAACCGACGAGAGTTTGTCCTCGCGAAGCGGATATACGCCGCCTAGAAAATCTCGTCGTGATCGCTCTAGGTCTCGAAGCCAACGTCGTGATCGCTCCCGATCCTTGAGTGCCACGCGCAGGAGATACCGACATCGCGGCAGATCTCAGACACCGGAACTAGGATCGGTCCCGCATTTCAATCCTGCACGAGACAATAGCTATGTGAGTGAGTGGATCCAGCAAGTAGAAGACGTTGCGGATGCTTGCGCCTGGAGCGAGCGACGCAAGTTGTACCGTGCCACGCAGGCACTCGAGGGAGAAGGGAAGGCCTGGTTCAACCTGTGGGCACCCTCGAAACGCACGTGGGGAAATTTTACCGCTGACTTCAAGTTGTCTTATCCACGCGAGCCGAACTTTTTTACAATGATCGAGGACATCGTAAAATTCAAAAGTAACCAGGCTCAGTCTTTGGTACTTTATGCCGGCCGCATGACCGCCAAAATTAAGAGGCTAGGCGTCAAGCTGTCAGAAAGACAGTAAATGGATGTGATGCTAGGGGGCATCACAGATAAATCTATAAGTGTTGTGCTGGAAAGTTGCGAAACCATGCAACAATTGGTAACGCAAATGTCGCGGCGTTCGATGGCTTCGCACAGCACGATGCCTTCACATTCAAAGAAGTTAGATACTGTGGTGGACAAAAGCCAGGGACGTACTCCTGTCACTTGTTTCAAATGTGGACGTTCTGGCCACAAAAGACACGAATGTAAAGCGACCCAGAAACCACCCAGACCCAGATGTAACCACTGCAAGAGGGATGGACACACTGAGGACAAATGTTTCCGAAAGTTGAAACCTGTCAACCTCTGTGGGGAAAAGCTCATTAAAATGACCTCAAAGTGCTGCATCAATGGGAAGATGTTAGACGCCATTATCGACACGGGGAGCTCATGCACTCTCATGAGGGAAGAGAAGGCTCGAGCTATGGGTCTACATCTGGAGCCGTCAACTGCCATGATGAGTGGCATCAGCGGAATTGTTGTACCTGCTGTCGGACAGACGAAGTGCCGGTTGATAACCAATGGCGTGGGTCTCGATATCGAGCCACTCGTGATGAGGAACGAGGATCTCCCGATCGATCTGCTTGTCGGACGAGACATCCTTTGACACTCTGGAGTTCGAGTTGTTGCCGACGCTGCTGGGGTCTGCATCTCTTTTTCCGAATCCCTGTCACCTGAAGTCTGCAACTTGGCGGAGGTCTCTGAGATTTCGTCAGGAGCGCTGTCCGAGGAGGGTGCTGTTACCTTCCGAACCCTGATGCGTACATATGAGGATCGCATCTCATCCTCCCATAAAGACATAGGGAGTTCAAAGGTAGGCAGTTTGAAAATATCTTTAACCTCTGATGTCCCTATTTTTGTGAGACCTCGCAGACTCTCACAGGTAGAGAGGACTACCGTTAAGCTGATGATAGCAGAGATGCTTGAGGCCAATATTATAAGGCCAAGTTCTTCACCATATGCCAGCCCCATTTTGCTTGTCAAAAATAAAGACGGTAGCAATCGTCTATGTGTGGATTATCGTGCAAAAAAAGAAAAAAAAGTAAACAAATATAATATTAAATAGTCAACCTATATTAAAGTAAAACATAGATGGCGCCAAATAGACTAAATAATAATAATATATATATTTTAATTATGCTTTTTTAATTCCGATAGTATTCAAACATAATCAATTTTAATACAAAAGTGATCACAATTAAACAATATGGAATTAAAAACGGCTCTAACAGAGTTAAAGATTTCAAATGAACTCAATAGAAAACTTCTACTAGAACAAGAAGACAGTGAGATAGAAATTCTTAAGATAGTTTCGAAAAATAAAGTGTTAAAGAATGAACTGGCCAAGATGGACATCCAATTTCAAGACTTTCGTTCACAACAAGATGAACTCCAACGTATGTTATTATCCTATGACCAATGCCGGGACACTCACCAAATATTACTGACTCGTGTACAGTCACTGGAATCTCAACTTTTGAAAGCTCAAAATCAATTAAATGTAAAAGAAGAAAAGGAAAAGGATATTAAAAATACAAGTGAGCAAATTTGGAAGAAAAAAAACATTATTTGTAACAACGTCAAATAAAATTCTAAGAAATTCTTTCTAAGAAAAAAACAGAGAAAATTTCTGAAAAATAAGATAACCTTAGTGTGCAAACCTTTAATCAAAGAAAAAGAAGCGTTAAATAAACAAATATGTGAATTTGATGAATATAATTCAAGTTGCAAAATAGAATATGAAAAAATAACTAGCCAACTTTATTTACATATAAATAGGTTAGAATCCTCACTTAATGAGGTTAGGACAAATAAATACAATTTAGCAAACAGTCAAATCGAGGACTACACTGCCGTCATGGAAGAATTAACTGCTGTTAGTACTTATAACTGTGAAAAGTTAGAGTCTCTATTCTCCAAAGATTTTGATGTCCCACAAACTTGCAAGTGCACGCTGACCCCAGCCTTGTCCTCGCCACCTGCGCGGGAGCCACTCGAGCTGCTCGAACCTTTTGGTGTCTCTCCATTAACAAGTGCCGCATCGTACCAAACTACAAACGTCGAGAGATTCAGCGCAAGACAGACTTTGATCACATGGAGAAGAATGGGACCAAATTCTCCACCGCGACTATTTCAGAGCACCGAACTGTAGTTTTTTCAGACAAAATAGGTGTTGATCTTGGCTCAATGTTAAGAAACAACATGAGTCAACAAGTGAGTAACATATGTATGCCGAATGCCTCTTATAAACTAATTTAAAAAAAAATGTCTTCTTAGCACCTCCTACTATAATGACAAAACTACAATTGTTATTTGTGTAGGCAATAGTTCGAACATAAAGGAAAACGATATTATAAAATATTTTGACTCCCTTCTTTTACTAAAAGTTTAGAAAAATAATTGTTTGCACCTTTCCGTATTCATATCAAATGACGGAGAAACAAAATAATAACGTATACAAATTAAATTTATTGTTATATAATACTTTATGCCAAAGAAATAACTTATTATTTTTTTATTTGAATATGTTTGTTAAGAAATTTATTCTAAGTAACAATTTTTTGTATATACCTAAATACTACAAACGACAAATAGCTTCATTGCTCGCATATAATATATTGGACCCGATGATGAATCACAGTAATATGACGGAAGATAATGACCATAAATATAGTGTAAGCAAATTAAATAACAATAAATATAGTATTAGCGAATTTGTTGACTTCAATGGGGTCCACATGTAGCTGGTTTATCGAGCAGACTTAGTTCTGCAGCCTATGCTGTAAAAAAGATTCGACATCTTACTGATGTGAAAACAGCCAGGATGGTCTATTTTAGCTACTTCCACAGCGTTATGTCTTACGGCATACTGCTGTGGGGAGGTGCTGCAGACATCGATTCCATTTTTGTGCTGCAGAAGAGAGCTGTTCGAGCGATCTACAATATGGGCCCCAGAGAATCACTTAGGGATAAGTTTAAGGATATTGGCATATTAACATTAACGTGTCAATATATTTATGAAAATTTAATGTATGTACATAAAAATATTGATAATTTTAGGAGAAATAGAGATTTCCATGGGTTCGATACTCGTAATAAAGACAAACTAAACTTTGCCCACTACTAGATTGCAAAAGATTAGTAATTCGTTTGCCTCAAACTCCGTGCGATTCTATAATAAACTACCTTTGGATGTTCAGGCCTTGTCAATCAAGGCATTTAAGAATGCTGTGAAGCACAGGCTGTTCAGACAGGGTTATTATGGAGTCGTGGAATATTTGCAGGACAATACGGCTTGGCAGTAGATTCTAATTTATTGTTGCATTATTGTTATACTATTAGTTTTGATGAATTGATTTTTTATTTTATTTTATTATTCAATGTTAACATCGTTTAATAAATGTTCCCCTTTCTAAACTAAATTTTGAAAATGAATTAAATCTAATCAAACAAATTGCGTTAAATAATGGATACACTACAGATTCAATAAATACTACTTGAAATAAAAAAACTTAAGGAAAAAAGTCTATCAAACAATTTTTATATCCCATTAACAATAATGATAATAATGTAAATAATGATAACAAATGGAGGCGAATTCTATATAATACAAACGTGTATGCTCTAATGTATCAAAACGTTTACCTAGTAATATCAAACCTGCCTTCTATACTATAATAATATTATTGGTAGATTTTTACTAAATTAATAAAGATAAAAAATAATGTATTTAATAATTCAGGTCTCTACCAGTTAAATTGCAATTCTTGTTCTTCAGTCTACATTGGAAGAACGTCAAGAAATTTCGATACTCGTGTTAAAGAACACATGAGATGTCTTAGTAATAATAACTTTTCAGAATTCGCCAACCATATAATAGAGTCAAATCATGAATTTAATAAAGATATAGGTGTTAAAGTTTTTACACATAAATAAATAAAGGACTGAAAAGTAAATAACATTGGAGATTTTTTTACATAAAGAAGGCTTTGAAAAATAATGTCCCATCAATTAATAATCAAGTAACTTTCCAATATAGTCCATTTATTCGATATTTCATTGTAATGGTTCACCCTACCCTCCCCCCCCCCCCCTTTCCACCCTTTCCAATTGTTAATCCTTTTGAAATATTAGCTTCATAAATCTTAACCCTTGGTGGTGGCGTAGTGAAGCATGTGTCTTATCTGCATGTCGATTTAATATTTTTGTAAATCTTCTGACTATGGTGAAGGTGTGTAGTTGGTATTTGCATGTTGGTGTAGTGTTGTTGTTCCTGATGAAGAGACGGGTTACGTCTCGAAACCGGTAGACAGAAAAGTCGGTGAGTGGTTTTATACAAAATTTTTATTAACATGATATTAAAAATGTTGGACCACAAAGTTAATGCTTTGAATATTAATAATAGAAAGATTATTGTTGGTTTAGAACCACAGTGAACAGCTGCTATAAAAAGCAGCAAATATAAAAAGTTCTAAATCCAAAGTCGGTACGATGAACAAGAGTGGGATTTATTCAATTGAATGTGAATGCAATCAATCCTTTATTGGACTAACAGCCCGCATTCTAAATATAAGAATTAATGAGCACCGTCCCTGTCTTACTAACTCCAATTATTCAGAATTTGCCAACCATATTATAGAAAATAACTGAACATTTAATAATCACAAAATTCCAAAACTTCTACGTCAAGTTAAACCAAAAATGAGTTCGCCAAAAATATGAATTACCTTGAAATAACTGAAATTGTATACGGGCGCGCGCGTGAAGATCCGAATACAGGAACTTCTATTACTCTAAAACAAGAACGGCCGTTATCCCGCTCATGCGTTACGAGCCCAATCCAAGCGGCCCTGATGACACAGGAGGAGTCCCAATCGTTCTCCATTCCTATTCACACCAAGAGGGCCGCGATAGCTCTATATAAGACTAACGCACGACATTCAAGGACACACCAGTGAGTCTAACTGGCCTCTCAAGCCCAGGCAACAAACCAAAGTATCAGGAACCTATGGTCCGGCTTTGGCATAGTTAAACCTGCGCATCTATATAACACGGAATCTGTGGTCCGTTTTGTTATATTAGTCTGTAGCAGACGCATAGTGCTTGACAGTGGACAATGCTCGAGGGAGTGTGGAACCAGTGGTCCTGCCCGATAATCCAGGCGGCAAAGCGTTCACGGCAACAGTTGGACTACCATTTATTGCGCTTTAGGTCCGGCTTGAGTGAACAAATCGAGGAGTGTGGAACCATTATGGTCCTGCCCGAGTATTAATCCAGGCGGCAGCTGGTTACGTGAACCAGTGGTTCCTACCATTGCTCACATCGCCCCGGCTTCAGCCCAGTACAGGTAGTGACACCAGTCCGATCCGACGGTATTGGTAGGCAACTGAAGGTTTAGTGATAGCCCCGATAACAAGTAATCGTACATAGTCAGTGACGCGAAGTCAAACCCTGTGTAACTGTTAAAAAAGGATTTTCGTTCAGTTATGCTATATAAAATATTTGTGTGATCTAACCCCCCCCCCTGTACATTGTTATCTGTTACAATCAATAAATACATCAAACAGTATACAGGCGCATTATCTAAATCTGAATTCCAATAATAACTTAATTAATAATCAAACCTTCCATATAAGGAAGAAGATTGAAGATGCGTTTGATAGATCTATTAATTAGGACTTGTTTATAATTCATTAGGATATGTTTCAATTTCGTCCTTTCGTCCCATGGTCACTGTCACCCAACTTGCGGCAACTTCAGCGGACTCTACTACCGGGCCCAGAAGACACAGTCGGAGTCTATCAAAATCAGACAAAACAACAGATTTGAACGATACCGAAAAGACGTGCTCCTGTTTATCAATATTATCAATTTAGTGACACAAAACAACAAGTAGTGCAATTCTGTAGTGCAGGGCCAAGAAAAAAAACGAGAGTAACCTGTCACTTTTTGTGTCATTAAAATATAATTAATTAAAAATTTGGATTAATAATTCCATTATTCTCTTTTTACAGCCTTCACGACTTTCACATATTTTAATAAGATAATATTCTAAAACTAACCAGAATTGTCTATATATAATAGTGTATAATATGTGTTTGAAGAGACATATTATTGATAAATCCAATTTGTATATTTTGCTTGTAAAAAAATATAAACAATAAATTAGAAAAATCAATTTTCTAGAAGCGTACGTAAAATAAAAATATTCAAATCAATCTGTGACCAAAAAGCACATTGTAACATAAAATATAATATATAAGTTCTAATTTAGTATATGAATAAAACAATATACATAATTTTAATCATTATTTTTTCACCCTGTAAATTATATTTTAATACCTATTATTTTTTACATTTTTATAGAACTTCAATTAACTTATATGTTTTAAATTTTGAGTTTCCGAATCAGAAAGCTTACATGTTAAAATCTGTACCCGAAAAACAGACAGATAATATAGTAATTGTGTGAATCAAGTCTCATATAGCTTGTAAGTGAGTTGAATCAAACAAATTATTATGACAATTTCCAAGTCCAAACCTGCCGTTCAAACACTAAAAGGCCGATAAACTGTAAAAGCATAAAATTTTATCTATGAGAAAAAAAAGTGAAAAATTTTTGCTGTAAAGACTTTTTTTGTTTAGCTGAACTGTTAGCTAGGTCCAATATAAAAACCGTAAGTCATTCGAGCTTCCAAAGACCATATTTTTCAGCTTTTTACTTGCAGATAAACATTGTTTTTGCACTAAGCAGCATTTTACTGATAGAATGGCAGAAATCTTCAGTATCTGAATACATGGATTTTTATTAATCTTTCGTATGACATGTTTCTACAAATTTTAAACTTGCATCTGGACGGGTATACTGTCGTACGGAACTAAACTGCGATAATAAAGTAAATTGGCTTAGCTGTACCTACAGGGCCCATACTGGCAAGGTTCCCTGTATTTCGGATTATTATGGGCCCTTGAGACAAGTTGAACCGAACTGCTCTGCACGGCAGTATAACTATCGCAAAAATGAGATTTTATATTGGTACTGTTTAACTGAAATTAGATTTTTTTGAATTGAATATCTCTACATAGGAAAAGAGATAGTAACATGTAACTTGGACAGAAACGAGAGCTGATTTTCTCAGATCATTTTTGACAAATTAAGATTTAGTACAGGGTAATTAATATTCACAGAGAATATCATTTACTGACATGTTTATATTGCGGTGGAAAGGAAAAGTTGACTAAGTCGATGACATTATCACCGACACGACTAAACCAAAACACGTAATTGTATATGTACAGTTAGTTATATAAATATAGATATATATATAGTATGTACAGATAGAGTATTTGGATTGTACAAAACTCATGCGAGCACGGGAATTTGGTTGGAGTCCTCGTTGTTGTACCTGAGGGCCCCCTTGTTGACAAGTCTGGCGAGGTCGCCAGCGTCGTAGCCAATCAGCTGCTTCAGGTCGCACACAATACGATACACGAATCTGAAAACCAAATTACTAATTATTGACAAGAATGCAATAACAGCTTAAGAATTGCGACGCTGAGGACCAGAGGGACAGGAACATATTTAATTATTTATACATTAGCACATACGCCTGATGGCATTTACATTGCATCAAAATACATTTATTAAGTTATATTACAGTTACATTAATAATACATTTGCATCAAAATACATTTATTAAGTATATTAACAGTTAACATTAATTTACAATTGCCATCAAAATACATTTATTTAAGTTATATTACAGTTACATTAATTTTACATTGCAACAAAGTACATTTATTAAGTTACATTACAATTAATAAATTTGGGTATTAAGATGAATAAACTTCTTCAAAAACAAGTTGTAAAAAGTTACAAAATACATATATCGACGCCTCCTACGTATAATATCGTAACCCACAAACCGGAAAGTCGATTTTGAGTTTTGGTGGATTTCGTCTGTATTTAACTATATCTTTAATTCTACCAAAATAAAAAAATTATTATGCAATAATAAGGGCTTTTTTTGGGGCGTATTTTGTCGTATCTTACAAACCAAAGCATATGAACGAAAATATTTTGAGATTATATGACAGTTGCAGTTGAATTCTCATCTTGCGTCATCTTCCGAAGATGAAAACGACAAGTAAGTAGGTGGCTCCAGTAACAAAAAAAACAACGGTCGATTCCTAATTTAAAAAAACTCTAGATCAAAACACTCGCGTCTACTGGGGCATAGGGCTACAGCTTCTGTTCGGCAAGAAAGTACTTCATTCATAGCAAACAGCAAAGAGTCTTGGTCATGATCGTTTCTAATTTTTCTGCGGTCCCCATCTACTGTGTATCGAGCTCGGACATGTAACAGAACCAGAATGCAGAGAATTGTAGAGTCACTTTTGTTGAATATCCTTCCACCTTTGGTTTACATTGGGATAGTAAACTACTACCCTCAGTAGCCTATGTTTGGAAATTACCGTTATCACAGAATCACAATGGAACCTCTACGAAGTCATGTGATGCCCTGAAGGTCTGGTTATTGATACTGCAGAGGAGGTATTGCATTAATAAAAACAGTTCAATGAATCAGAAGAGAACGAACAACAAACAATTGATATTGTGATTCTCGAACATTAACAGATCAGCATGTCACTAAAACGAAAAAAAGGCTATTGCTCGTTACATAGGTGAATATTGATAAATTTGTGAACCATTTTAGCTAAAGGACTATCTGTATTTGATTTATTATCAATCATTATCTTAAGCTTGGATTTATAGCGTTTAGCCTATAACAAGCTATATAAGTGAAATTTTGGATTTTGTCATTCATACTTTACCCAAAATTGTTCAAAGTGTGCAACTCCAAATATTATACAATCATCTCAAATTTCACACAGTTAAATTATAATCACCTAGTCTCAGGGCAAATGCAACGTCACAGCCAAGAATATTAAATATTATTTTTTTCACATTAAAAATGAAATACCCTACTAAATACGGCTTGAAACATTGACATAGGGTTTATTAAAGAAGCAAGAAAAGAAAGATAATGAAGCATGTTTGGCAGCACTATGCCCTTACTAGGAATGAGGCGTACTCAATATCCACTAACCTACGTACTTAGTGTGTCGCACTCACACCCACTATCATCTCACTAATTATTAACTTTTAGTGATCGGACTGCAGTACAATGCAATGGTTTTTTCCTTTTCCTGAACTTTGAGATTATCATGTCTCCATGTAATAGTATCGCGCGCCCGGGAAGTTTCTAGTAGTTCATGGTGCGCTTGTGTTTTCCTCAGGCCCTACTAGCCGCGCCACATTTCGGCTCTTGGAAGTCTTTTACATCTCGCCGTTTGTACCTGAAATCGCGATCGACACTTCACACACAAATAATCTACTTACTAAATTAGAATTAAACTAATATTATTGATATCCCAACAGACAGAGAGCCTTCAGACTGGAAATATATTACACCAAAGATAGTTGTTCCAAGCGTTTATTTTTCTTTTGAAGATGGGCGATATAAAGTTCCGTAATTATTGACAGGCAACCATTAAAGACGAAAAATGCATTTCTCATGTTTTTTTCTTCCCGATAGTGATGCTCACTGTTATTTAGCTCACGATATTTATCGAAAAACGATTGTTTATATGAGCCTAATTATGCAACGTGGATTATAGAAATTTGAATTTTTTTCACATGAAAAATATAAAATAGGATTAATAATTAAAATCCTATTTGTGTATTTGTCCCATTTTCTTTGTATGTCGCGACACAAATTTCTCTCAATTTACTTCACGACATAAAATAGTCCTATTTCAGTCATATTTGTTTTTTCTGTAATATTTCCTGTATACCCAGTCTTATTTGGTTTTTCTGTAGCTCCTGCACCCACTGGATGACCCAGACTACAAGTTAAGGAGTTTATCAGGACTGTACTTTGTATAGCTCTTTTGTAAAGAAACGGTGTATTTTTCTGTTAATTATGTTAACTTGAATATAGACTGATCAAAAAAACAATGTTGTTCGACAGCGCTTTCGTTATAGAAAAATCTGCTTTAAACGTACTGTGTACGTTTATAACTTCTAAATTGTTGAGCAAAAATACTCGTATCGATGTGGTCAACTTGATTAAAAATTTATCATAAATAAAGTCGATTTCATATGAACTAATCGATTTCCGGTAACGCATTAGCGACATCCCTAATCGTTCACATAATCGAGATGATGAAAGTGAAATAAATCGCTTGGATTGGTATAGTTGTCCTCTCAGAGGGTCTGCTTGTATTGTTGAGCTGGATTGAATGTAAGTTATGGTATTGTACAAAGTCCAAGAATGCAGACAAGAAGCAGTACACTATAGTATCACATGGTTGCATACTGAAGTAATAATGATTGTAATGTTGTAAGGGTGCGCACCGATCCACTGTATGTCCTGAGTGTGGTCCGTGCTGGTGAGGAGTGCCAGCAGGAACTGCCAGTGCGGTATCTGGACGTTGTAGCCGGTCCGGCTGACGCTCGCCGACATGAGGGTTATGGAGGCGTTGCTCGACACCTTGGTCTCCGGCGGCACGGACTGCAAACACAGACAAAAAACATAAACTGACTAACTAACTAACCATCACGCCATTCCTCCGAAGGGGTAGGCAGATGAGATAGAACGCACACCACCTGCTCCTGGCATACTTCTATTGCTCTTCCACATTCAATACAAGTTCTCGTGCACGCACGAGAGATTATTCCGACTTCTTTACATGCCCTTCTTTCAATGCACTTGTTCTATGATTATGCCAGGTATTTCACGCTTCGTCTACTTCTACATCAGGCACAGTTGAAACTTATACTTCTGCGAGCCGTTCATTTTCTTCATCCATTCGCTCTACTTGACGAACATCGTAACTGACCTTTCTTAATTTTGTTCAGTTAATGCTTATCTCAGCCTTGGCATATGCTCTGGTTTTGACTTTTGTACACCTATCATACTTAGGTATACCAACTTTCGCCTCTCTGAGGTGGAATCGACCATTTAGTTCAGATGCCACAAATATGGCGTTTATTTCAATAAACCAAATTACAAAAATACATTTACAATACAAAAATAAAAAATATATTTCACAAACCATGTGTTATATCAGGTTGGTTTTCTTAAGTGTCAGTCTTGGCATATAGAATCGTTAGTACAATAAAATAAATACAATGAGAAAACGAAACAAGATTTGATTTTAGCTGCATACAGTAAAAAAAATGGAGTATACAAAACTCGTTAGTTTCGGCTGAAAACTGGTGAATCTACATCACATTTGAAGTCGACGTGTGTAAGTTGATTGTGAATCTGAGTTTGAAAAAAGACAATTTTTTTCGATCTTCATAGCCTTCATAAGTACCGTTGATTGTGTAAAAATGTATTTAATTATGTTTTTGTTTTTGTTTTCCTAATACTAGTATTTATTTGACTAAAATTTTTAGTTATAATTCGGAAACATTCTTACTCAAATTTTCTCGAAAATTTCAGTAAAAACGGCCTTAAAATATTCTACAAGCTACTCCTAATATGGACAGTAGAATCATCGGTTGTCGGATGTACATCGAGTTTTGTTAACAATGTGATAACACCAACGGCTAGGGAATTCTTTTAGTATTATTCTATTTAATATTTAAATATTGGTATTTAAGGTCGAGGGTAAAGGACGAGAAAGGACATGGATCAAATACAACAAGTTACAGACATGGACATGTGAAGAAAAGTAACTATAATTGTGTGAGCGTGTATGATAAGATGATGAATCTCGAGGAAGCGGGTGATGGTACCTTGTGCCAGGACAGAGCTGGCTTGTGGCCGTCCCATCATCTATGCCTACCCCTTCCACGACATGGCGATATGGTTTGTTATTTTAACGCATTGTGTATAATTGTAGTAATATTAATCGCGATAGTATAAGTAAGTACATGCTGAACATGCATGAAATTATTTAGGGCTCGTAATTATGGCCACGTCGACTTTGTTCAGGGAATCGATTTCACATCTGGGTACTGACTCTTGTTCTCGGCCTAAAAAAGGATAAATTAAAATAATTATGTAAATGTCATTTTCTGCTCAATTCGTGTTTCGAAAAAAAAAACAATTAGACTTTAACTGTAATAGTAGATGAGGGTGCCGTCATAATCCTATGTCATTTGGAGTACATAGGTAAGGCTCCATGGCACAGATTTTTTATTTATATGCAGAGGATAAATTAATCTAAAAAATTATACAGAATCTGCTGAAAACACGAAAAAACTTATAATATCTCAGCATTGGTTTTGAATTTTTATGTAGACATTTAAGCTCTTTGTTGTGATATAGAAACTATTGTCACGTTCCAATGAATTTACCATTTTACTCAACAGCTCAATGATGAGTCCAAACATATAGTCATCATGGGTCAGAAGGCATTCTTTCTTCTTAGAACAAATCATGAATTTTTTTTTTCCAATGTCACGTTAGCAACATGTTATGTTATGATCTAATTCAAGTTTAGGATGGTAATATTGAATCTGGCTAGGGACCATTTTCTCGTGCTGTTTTCCTGATTATTTGACAATGTACAGCTTGAGTCCTGTCAGGTTAAACTGCCTCACGGCCCACTGTATCCAGTGCCTCACTTGGGGAATCGACCTAAAAGTAAGGCGAAATCTCACTACATAATAGCCTATCAACCATTTTATGTATTCCCAGGCCGTTATTTAAAACCATATTGAGAGACAGCGTCGTTATTTTCTTCTATATTTGTGTCATATTATACCCCTATTTACAAGCACTCTTTTTCTTCAGCATATTGTCACCCTGGACTCCGTTTCCATAGGATTTTTTGTCTATGGATTGTGACCCGTTTTGTTAACCGACATTAGTGTGTTTTTTCTTAAACTGTCACTAAGTGATTTTTTTTTTAGTGGTCTTTTATAAACGACTAAAATTACGAAAATCCTGAAAACTATCGATATAGTCGCCGATGATCCGTCTAGTGAACATAGATCGCGGCAGCATCATTTCTCGCGTTTTTAAAGAATCAGGATCGCAGCAAGTTATCTTCGCGGTCGGCAAAATATCACGAAATCGCGCGGGTTTATTCGACGCCCGAATATGTTCATCTCGATTAAATAACTCTCCCAAAAATGCCAACACGCATCGGTAGAGTAGGCAGGTCGCATGGTATGGTGTGTTATTCTCATGGTCGCAGGTAATCGTCAACGATATGTTAAAATTGCACATGCCCTGGTGATTGGTAATCCGGATGAGTGTGCGATACAGAATGGCGATGTATGCTTACATCTTCTTTGGAGTTGTCAAAATTGCGTCTTCCGTTTTAGTTTACTAATTGCGTAATTGCATCCAGATTATAACGTTTGCAAATCTCGTCCATGAGGCGGGTATTGAAAGTTTGTACTTGTTGTTACACGCTTGGAAAAGTTTTGGAGTTTTGCAAATTTTTTTAAAGAATGTTGTCAGCGAACTCTTAAGATCTTTTTGTGTCTGGCACTGATTTTCAACGAGCCCTCTGCTTGTTGTTGATTTTCTATCGTGAATATGCACCCATAATAATAGGGGGGGGTGGGGAAAATAAAAGAATAAAACACCTTTAATTTCTTGTAGTTGTCCAAATACAACTAGTTAACCTTACTCACCGCCTATCCTAAAGCAGATGAGAAAATCGCTAAAGGAATAATGGGTTCAATATCTTTAAATGTAAGAAATGGTTGTTAATATCCGTTTTTCTGATGAGATTAAAAGTTACTACTCTCCATTATCCGCACCAGTGGTGCATAGGGCACTGTAAGGTTACATCAAGTGCAAGAGCCATTGAGTATTTGTTGATGTAGGGAGGCACGATCAATTCTTGAGCTTCAGCGCCAGTGCAAATGAAATGTCAGCATGGTATCTCGTGAAATATTTTGATCACATTTCATATAAAAACATTTTCATCATGGACCACATTGAGAGTTGAACCTAACGAACTACAATGCAGTATGGCCCAGTGCGTTGCACTACACTATGAGGCGAGGTTATACCAAAGTGTAACTAGGACCTCTGGTAATACAAGAAAAGGAAGGATGGGGATGCTGCGCTCTCTGCTCCAAATAAGGAATTGCTATAGGACCTGTCGCTCGGTCCTCGACCATCAAAAGAACGAGGCAACGGTTTTCCCAAAACCATTTAAGTCCACACGCCATGCCTGGTTCATCAGTAATCAGTCATCAGCCGGTCCCAGCTTGTAAAAGATATCGTAATCAAGATGAAAGGACGCTTTTTTATATGCTTCTGAAATTTGCAGTATTCATGCTGCTCGGCGATATTTGGTGTATAGTAAGATATACCACAGGCCATACTTTAATTTACGTTTATATCAATCTACACTGCGTTTGGTTTATATGGACAGCTGTTTTCAGGTCTGACATGCTGACTGTGGAATTCTAAGTTAGGCACTCACTCAAAGATTCTATCGCTGAACAATATTGGGATAGCTTATTCTTGCGAGAAAAGTTTTCCGGATGGTACTGGTATTGCGCGTGGTGTTCTGGTATGACTTCCGTCTGGTATGTATTGCACAATGCACAGTAAAGCAGGTAAGTGATAACTGTGTTCCTTCCATTCAATTTCAAGTTTGCCATAACAAGTATGATGTAGGATGCGTCTCTGCACCGGATGGGAGCTAGATAGAAAGTTGTTTGACTGCATTACAGAACATTACAACTGAAGTCTACAATCAGCGCTCGCCGTGTCTGGCTGCCATGTCCTACAACGTGCTAGTGCTGGTTATGAATCGGATCTACCGTCCAGTCTGACAAAGGTTCTTCTACTGCGAAACAATCTGCCACCCAGGGGTAAGGAGCTCTCAGATTCGGGTCTGTCGATCCAGTCACGACAACTGTCTTTACTGCGCACATCTACACCACAGGGTACAGGAGCTGTCAGATTCGGGGTACTCTCGATCCAGTACGACATTAGTCTTCTACTGCGAACATCTACCCCAACAGGGTACAAGAAGCTGTCAGTTTTAGGGTCATTCGATCCAGTCCGAAAACTTCTTCTATGCGCACACCTTACACCAACAGGTACAGGAGCTGTCAGTTTCGGGTCGTGCGATCCAGTCCGTCTATAGTTTTCTACGAGAATCTACTACTCGGGGTACCAGGAAGCTGTCAGTTTCAGGGTCTTTGGAGACAGTACCAACAAATTTAGCCTTCTTACAGCTCAAACATCTAACTGGCAACATGCAGGAGCTATCAGATTTTCGAGTCTTTCGATCCAGTCAGACACTACGTCTCTCTTTTCGCAACATCCTACTTTTGCAGATACAGGTGCTGTCAGATAAGGTCTTCCGATAAAGTCTGACACTCGGTCTTCCTATGTGCAACTTCTCACATTAGCAACAATTAGAAGGCTCGTCAAACCTCTGGTTCTTTCGATCCAGTTCCGACAATAGTCTCATAATCATCTGGCTGAATCATTCACTGCTATGTATATTAGGAGAATACTAGTGTGTACTGGGTATATCCAAGCGTGCTGTACTTTCTGTCTCGGGTTCTTTTGAATTCAGTCTGACAATCATCTTACCTGCGCAAACGATAAGCTATGGATGAAAATGTAGAATGGGCAGCCCTTATTCTCACATTCCACCTATTGGTTGACTGATGAATGGAAAGCTGCTATGCTACACTACATGATGTTCAGCGGACCCTGGGCTGTATCCACGAGCAGAATCTACAGGCAATTTATAAAGATATGCTCGACGTTCTAGATAACAGGTCTATCACGTGCTTGAGCTGGCTAGGTCGTTTACTTCGGTTTCCGCTTGTAAATCGAGTTTTGTTACACCCTGTAGTAAGTCACACTCACGACTATGGTATGTATGAATTAATATCTTTAATCGATATAAAAAATTTGGTCTTTCAGTTAGAGGACACTTATGTCGAGTAATAAAAGAACTCTACATCTGAGGAGTTACACAAGTACCATCACACATTCTTCGACATGTTTAGAACGCAAGGAAACTCAGTATCAGAACCCTATTTAATTGCCTAGGTAATATACAGCTGCCTAGGTATATTACCACATCCTCCTTACGGAATTGCTGGAGGAAGCATCACGGTGACTTACTCTTGATAATCAGATCCTGACAGAAGTGGGTGGTTTAGGAACCTTCGCCATCCTCACGTGCCTAACACCCTTCTAACAGGGAAATGGCGAGATGGTGCAGACTACGTTTGAAATGGTCACTTTAGTCTAATTGCTAGTCTGCTTTTACACCGTAGTAATTCAATCAAAGTAAATAGTAGTAGAATTTTAATTACATGTGATATCACAGCATGACACTTATAACCGCAAGGCTCGTCATGCGCTTGCCGTGCGTCCTTAGAGGATACGGTTGTCACGAGTGGGAAGGTAGGGCCGCTCTCCACAATTTGGTGTTGAATTTACATTTTGAACCACGGCCTATTAAAAAAGGTGGACGTTACGGTGAATCAGATCCTGGCTTTTTTAAAGTCCAGTGTTAGTTCATCCTTTTCGGGGCGAGTGGTTTAAATTGAAGTCTAGAAGAACAAACATTTCACAGGATAGACGTTAAAACCTGTAATACCTCCTGTGGTGAAGAGGTATCAACTGCATGATAAGGTACTGTCATTGGCGATTGATGAGGTATGGTGCCAGGGGACAGGTGCAGGTGGCTCACCCATGGGATATATAACTGGGGCTACACAGGAAGTCGGCGGGAGAAAGGGTACTTTTCAAGTGCAGTGTTTTTAAACAGGGAAAGTGAGGTACAATAGGCTGAATAGGCATTCAGGATATAAACTTTCTCTACTTGTAGACGGGGTACAGCAAATGATGTTTTAGATGATGTTTAGTTATGAAATATTCAGTTTTTACATTGAATTTAGCTAGGTCACTGAAGCATCGTTAAGGGCAGAAACATTTAAAATGAGTCATTGCTAGGAGATTAAACCGGAGGCATTCCAAATTGACTGTAGTTAAACTATGGTCAACTACGGTATTTCTTTATGGGTTAATGTTTCAATGATGTTTAGTAATTTTCAAATATTGTGTGTCTTGATCGTACATTCATAGTTACAGTCTGGAGTCAATAGGTGTGATTAACGGTAGGAATAGGAAGTTAAATGTTAGGTAAAACTTTTCAAATTGTGCAACATTCTCTTAAAAGATTGATTGGGGTGATGGTTAACTGTCCATAATTGTAACACAAAATCCAGTGCAAATCATTATGGGAGTTTCGACCTGGGTGACCATAAGGCGAGAATGAGGAGGCTGTAAATAGGGTATATAGTGCACACATTTTGTTGTATCCCGTAGCTGATACTCTAATAAGGTTTTTTAAGTGGGCACATAATATATGTTTTAAATAGTATAACTTCCTATTTTGTTTATTTGTGTGAGTATTGACGCCAGTCTTTACATCAGACATTGTTCCGTAACATGTACTAGTTTGTATTAATAACCAAATGTCAAGACGTTCCCTGTCTATAAATTGCTTGTTGTTATTATTAGGTTTCTTATGCCAGTTGCGTAAATTCTACGTATCGGTGAGTTAGCACTGTACAATTGGTCGGTGAAAGGCTACAGTAAAATAGTGGCGTTTTACGGGTAATCGTGGCCAGGCACTGGTACAGTATAAATTACTTGTATCCTATTAGCCCATAATGACGTGTAGGGCATGAATTTGTACAGGAACCAGTAAGTGGATCAGTGCCGCTCCAGCTATGTTCGAATCATATGAAAGATTTTTATGGGAAAAGCAACACTAAGTAAAATTTACACTAACCTTTCGCAATTTGATACCTTTACCGCGTAATCTTGGGGTCCTCGGGTTCTGGCAGAGGCGCATGTTCGCCTTGGGAAATTTATCATCCACCATCCACTTGGCGAGCTTGGTTCACGCAAGTTGCCACTGGGGCGGCAGCCGGACTATCTTCGGGGGACAGCGCGGCACCCATGGCTGTATTTCATTCGGCGGTGCGGGCAGTCATAGGCACTCCACAACGTCGCACAACTCCTCCATCTGTATGCACCGCGGGTAAATAAGTCGTCCGGTATAGGGGGGATGAATTGGGGTGGCTGATCACAAAATTTCTTTATTTTACTTATATTATTAACACCAACTAGGACATGCCATTTTATTTTTATCATTATTGAAGCAGGGGGGCGCTTTTGCATTTGCTCCAACAGTTGGGTCTATCAGACGTGCGGATAGCCACGTGATACCCGATTTCTCAAAATGGGATGTATAAGCGGAATCGCGTGAATCACAATCATACACCTTTAAAAGTTAGGGGTTCGGGATTTATTAAATTTCATGAAAATTATGGAAAATACGTCCAAATGTAGGTAAAGTAAAGTAGATTTAGTTTTATAGAGTTTTAATTTTTGTGCACAATTTATCATGCCATTTATTTGCTTTAAATCAATTTGAGAAAGCAATAATAACGTAACGTTTATTTCTTAGTATGCCTTTTATCTATGGTGCTTGGAAAACGCGAACGGAATATGAACGTATGTTCATTGTGTTCGGTCAAATGCTTCGCACGTTTTTAAGTACGTCGACAATCATCTGTGATTGAGCTTCTGGTGTGGATGAGGGAAAGTAGTAGTAATTTAAACAGATTTTTTCACATCTTTTGTACTGCGTCTCTTGTCGTCTTTATTCTGATTAAAAAGTTTTTGATCTGGTTGACCGTAGTGGAGTGGCAACTAGGCCTGGACAATTTGTTCCCGGTCTGAAACCCACCTTCTGGAAAGGAAGTTTTTCTTAGGGTTGAGGTGGAATTGGGGACGATAGAGCTTTCAGTTGTAGCCCCATAGATAGGTGTTGGGATTTAGTTGATGCATTTCGTGCAGGGGGCAGTCGTAGTAATCATTTAATATCTTGTAAGTTTCAATAAAATCCCCAATTTTCCGTCGCTTTTTCAATGATGCAAGTCTTAGTGCTTTTAGTCTACAGTGATATGGCATATTTTTAAAGAATTTGGGGATTTTCAGCATTATGTTTACACAAAAGTTTGAAGAAAGAAAAATATAACAAAAACAAACAGCAAAGTAGATATTTAAAAAAACAATAATAATAATGGAAAACAAATATACAACGATGTTTTAGTTAAAATGTGTACATCTACATAAATATAACAGTTGTGACACTTAGAAAACAATA
This sequence comes from Micrasema minimum, assembly GCA_022494985.1. Lineage (NCBI taxonomy): Eukaryota > Metazoa > Arthropoda > Insecta > Trichoptera > Brachycentridae > Micrasema > Micrasema minimum. Next base: position 68,829 of record JAGVSP010000734.1, read on the forward strand.
ATGGGTAAAATGTCTTTTGACAATTTACCAATTACCGTCATATACGCATCACAACTTCAACGTTGCTGACCGGCGTCCATTTTGGTATAAGGTTAGAAGCGTATATAGTGGCTGTGATATTGCACTAGCACTATGGAGGCTCCGGGATTGATTCCCGGTCAATCCAAAGTAAGATTTTTTTTTCAAGCCTGGGTGCCACACATAATATAATCCACATTGAAAAGGGAAAAAACCAACAAATAATACTATGGCAATAGCGCTATTTTCTTATGCCATTTCCTTCTTATTCTTTGTCACCTCTACACCCAAACACACTGGCATTATAAACTGTTTTAGATATTCTTTCATTCCCTCCATATGACCGAATTGTTTTACTTGTATTTTGAATTTATCCAAGTCGAACGCTGTGAAATATAATTTCCACCTACCTTCTAGCGATGGAATTTCCATATCGGCGAGCCTGTCTTCTTTGGCCATGTGGAGAAACTCCTCATCGGGCTTTAGAACATCCACGATGTTAATTCTCTTCTGTTTCGGTCGAATCTGAATGTTGACCTGAACTAATCCCGTTCTGTCGATACACTGCTCTACTAGAGTCTTGTGGCTCTCCAACTACAAGAAGAAAAACATCATATTACAGTAAGATCAATGACAAAATACTAAAGATAAAGATTACAAAGGCATATTTGGCTCTGCTTCTAACGCCCACTATATACGGGACAGTTTACTACACAGTTTCCTGTGCAGTCAGAAAACTGTCCCGTATAAAGCTAAAACTGGATGAAAAACTGTGTGCTAGTGTCAGATTCTCACTGTGCGCTAATTCCACACATTTTTTCACACGTTTCGGCGCGTGCATCACCCGCGGCGATTACGACAGTATAATACATTTTAATATTCAATAGTATCGGTAATATTACAAATAAACTTTGATAAACTTTTACTATGGCAAATATGAATATAATGTAATAAATAATATGTACTGAAATCCTATATCGAAATTCAAAATATGAAATAACAACTATTTGACAGATGAGTAATGTTGCCAAATTGTAAAATCGGTAGAAGTTCCTAAAGTTTTTCATAATATGTTGAATTTATCTGCGCTTATAATTGCATAAAATAAATGCTTTAAAATTAAAATGACTCCAAAATCGGTATATCGGTTGTACATTTTCAGTAGATTTGATAAATCTCCACAAAATCAAAAATCAATATAGATAGGCGACGATAGAGATTATTAGTATGGCAACATTTATGGCAGTCCAACTGTATTGTATGGTCCGACTGTCGCGTTCTGCGCATGCTTACAGACAGTAAACTGTGCCGTGTAAAGTAAAAATCACACAGCGAAGTTTTTATTGGTCAGAAAACGGTACAAGAAACTTGTAGTTTTCTGAACAAGAAACTGCACAGTAAACAGGGCTTAAGAAAAATCTGTGTCTGGGTTTAGAATTCAAGAAATCCGAGAAAGTACCTAAAGTGGGGAGGGTGGGAAGATATAGAAGTAGAAGAATACCATTTTGGAGTCCTGAAGCCAGAACTCGTAGTCCGAGAGATCTGTGCCTATCCTCTGCTCCAGCATCACCCTCAGTCGAGATAAGCTGGTGCGTATATCCATCAGTTGTATTAGTACGTTATCTGGAATCAAAATAACACCATTCTAAATATTTATTTATTTAATTATATCTCTTCCAAGCGTTTATTTTACTTTTGACACATGGGCGCCTATAAAGTTCCGTAATTATTGACAGGCAGCCATAGACCGAAAAATGCAATACTTCATGTTTTTTTCTTTACGATAGTTAAGCACATGTTCTTTAGCTCCGATATTTATCGATATCGATGTTTATTGAGCCTACTTATGCAACGAGGATTATTCAAGTTGATTTTTTCCATGAAAAAATATAAAATATGATTTAAATTAAAACCTACTTATTTGTTTTTTTTTCTTTGTTTGTCGCGACACAAAATTTCTCACTTACATTACGACAATAAAATAGTCCTATGCATATTTGGGTTTTCTGTAGCTCCTGCACCCGATGACAAACTCCAATTAAGGAGTTTATCGGGACTGTATTCAAAGTTTCTTTTGTAAAGAAATTATGTATTTTTTGTATTATTTTTATTGAATAAAGACTGTTAAAAAAAAAAGTTTTACGACAGCGCTTTCGTTATATAAAATCTGCTTTCAACGTCTGGGTATGTTAATAAACTACAAAATGTTGAGCAAAAATAAAATAAAAATGTGTTAAATTGATTAAAACTTCTTCATAAATAAAGTCGATTTTTATGAGAAATTGATTCGGCATCGCATTAGGACATCCCTAATCGATACATAATCGAGGTGTCAAAAGTAAAATAAACGCTTGGAATTGGTATAACACCAAAAATACAATGTACAACAGTATTTTCCATGTCCCGTCTTGCTAGACACACACCTGTGGACATCAAATCACAAATTGTATTTTTACAAATGCAGAAGAAGGTGACTCACTTGGTGGCAACCCATGATGGCGGTTTGTAGATAGCTGAAAATTCAATTCTCAAGTCCCGGAACAGAAAACAGGTCAAGATTCACACCAATTTTTTAATCGGAATATATATTTGTGGGTAACTGGATTCAAAGGCCAATACACCGGATGTTTTTACTGTATAAGATTATTAACGAATAAACTAAATTGAATGGTGTTTTTCAGAAGTAGCACACATCCAGCAACCACAACTTTACAGGACGGACAAAAAACTGTCTGATACAAAATATTCCTACTATGATATTTTTTCTTTCAATACACACTTATCATAGGGAGCAAAATAGATATTTTTTTATATATTTTAAAGCTATTATATTAGCGCTATGATTTTTTTAAACGTGGATGTGTGTGTGCTGTTATTTAAAACAAATGGGATGTGTGCTATTTCTAAAAGAAAGTACAATGGATGTGTGCTGTTTTAAAACTTCTTGCATACATTTATGTCAAATAACATTTTCATAATTAAACACCCTAATGATATAACAATGTTTTATTGGTAATATTCCAGATTAGATAAAAGAATGGTAGAATATCAACACAAAACTAAACTAAATAAACATAATGAAACATTTTACAAATCTTCTGGTATGTCATCTCAGTCTGTGGTGATTCCCCGCAGTTCGGTGAATCCCTCACAAATTTTTAATCAACCAGTATTAAAAAATTTGTGAGGTATTCCCAGGTAATTTTTTTTTAGATACAACACACAAATGGAGGTGTGTTCTTTCTTCTTAAAATACGTATTTTTCAACTGCTGACAGTAAAATTCACTAATGATCAGATGTGTGTTATTTGTGCTCAGAACGTGCGTCTAGGTTAAAATAACAAGATGGCATCATTAAGTTGAAATCCCCAAAGTTGGCTTGTGTGTTGTTTCTGAAACATACGATTCAACTGTCCTCAGCATGGCAATGGGCCCCCAGTAGGGACTTGTGACATAGATGTCTATTGATGGCATAGATGCCTATTAATGACGTAGTGGAAGACGTAGTGGGTAACTAGGCACCTCAGACACGGTACTATTTTTCATATTTCTTCAAACAATGAAATGTCCTACTTCTCTGAAATTCTTGTTCGAAGATAAGATCTAGCGTTTAGTCAGAATTTGTTATGAAAAGGTTATCATTCTAAAATCTACACTGATTGTCAGAAATAAGAGAAGAAATCTGAAACTATTATTTTACCATTAGAATCCACAGCGTCCTCATCTAAAGCGCTGCTTTCCACTTCCTGGTCTTCGGAATACACTCCATGGATTTCATCAGCCTGGCCCGTTAGACCTGAAAAGTTATGAAATAGTTTTAATAAGCGAGATATCAGAAGTTAAAATTTGACATTTTAAATTCCAGCTAATAGCATCTTGTTTGTCTTACTTATATTATTATAAAAGCAAACTTGTTTTATTTTTCTGACCACGTCTGACGTCACTCCATGCACAAAGGTAAATAGGAAGCGATGCACTTTCGATGTCTGTCTCTTTCTTTTTCCCACAATCAAGATTGGAACATTATGCGTCATACTTAAATTATACTATGTAAAAATGTCATACATAAATTATAGTATATAAAAGAAAATTTAAAAAAAAAAAACGTGTCAACATTTGTCCACCTCGTAAAACAGAGGTAGCGCAGTTTTTGGCTACCATGCAAGAGGTCGCAGATTCAATTCCTGTAGGGGGTCAACATGAAATATTTGTTCACATGTGATTTTCATATTAATATTTCATTACAATTTGACATCTCAACAGAGACGAGAAACTTGGCAGTGAATATGGATATCTAGGCGTTTACAGGGCTTATGACCTGTCATTAACCCAGCCAATGCCCGTAATTATTAGCCCGTAATGGGTGAAATCCAGAAATCCAGTTTTGTCTACAAGTATTTGGACACACTCAAAATGTTTGATACCTTTATTAATATTTCATGTTTGATACCCTAGAGTGGTAACTGAGAGATAAAACAGATCATCTTAGCTTCTTCATCTGATCACACATGAATGATGCAGTGCCCTACGCACCATACAAATGGTGCATGAGTGCACTATTTTTTCACCCTTGTTAATACAAAAATCGGTAATAAACCCAATTGAATCTTTTTAACATAAGTCGCCATATTTAAAGCATAAACATCTTACACAGGTCAGTTTCTTCCACGAACTGCGCCATGATATTGCTGTCGCTGTCCATCGCAATAAGTCTCCCATCAACCAGGCGGTATTGCTGCGATACATCGTCAGGGACCTCCAGCTTTATGTTCTGCGGCGAGAGCAGATCTTGCAGATTCTTATCGGGATCCATCTAGACACCATCATTTATTTATTTATACAGGGTGTAACAAAACTCGATGCAAACCAGTGAATCTACATAATCCACGAATTTGTAGTCGCTGTTTTGTAGAGTAAAAATTTTTTGATTTGACCCTTAGTTTTCGAGAAAATTGAGTACGAAGTTTTTTTGCAAATTGTTTTCAAATATCATGTATTTAGTAAAATTTTTTGAAATTAAAACTATCCATAAAGGAAACATAAATGTTTTAAAATCGCATTTTAATAAGAATTGAGCAATTTTACAATCTGCCATACTTATGAAAGATTTTGAACGGACCGAAAATATATATTATCATTAAATTTTGATGATAAACGACTAGTAGACTAACTAACCATCAAGCTATCTCTCCGGAGGAGTTGGCAGAGGATATAATGCCACTAAAACTGAACCAGATTCCGTTCAATTTGCAAACTGTCCCATGAAAAAAAAAATCGAAATGGAATATTGAATGGACGGCGCGACGTTTGGCTAACTTTGCATTTTGTATGTAAAAGTTTAAGTAGATATTGATGTATGCCTTTAAAAATGTAAAAAACATTTGTTTACATAATTAATTATTACTTATATTAACAAGTTATTGTGTGCAAACATACGACAATAACTTAAGCTAGCTTTAAACTGATATTTTATGGAATATGGATGGAATCCACAGGTTCCAATTCTGTGTTTCCATTTTTCTGTCAGTTGTGTTTTCTATTTGAATCTAGCGAATTGTTAACAAACCACAATTATTTACACATTAATGTAAAATCTGCTAATAACACGCGATACAACTAGGTCCAATGTGTGAGACCTTCCCCTACATTGTTATTTACAAACTACCTACCTGTCAGCCTTAAATAAAAACTGCCCAATAATACTTTTGACCTTGTTATCAAGTGAAAAAATATGACCAAGAAGTTGCTAATAATCGCAATAATCCCTTCCGAACTTTCAAATTAATACAAAAATAGTTTATTTCCTGTATATTACTTCTATTAAAAGTTTCCCTCCAAGAAATGGAGGCAAACGACCGTGGCAACAAATAATTTTAGTTCAAGGATGAAAAATAAAACCTACAGCGACACATTGTCCACTGATTCCATTGATTCCAAAGCGATGTCATAACGAATAACCGAATGAATAAATGAATCTGATCCAATAAGCACATAAAAAATTACCTTTTAGCAGCGCGCGTTATTCAATTAGTTTATAACAGATTTGTTTTGTAACAACGAGCCCATAAGTTACAAAACAACGGAAATTAGGAATTGTACGCGGTTGAAGAGTTAAAGTTGAAGATTGAACACAACCACAACATAAATGAACAATGACAACAAAATTTGTCACTTCCACTTCCCACGCTGAAATCCGAACCAAAGATAATATCCGAACATAGCGGATGGCGGAAAACAGAAAACCACAGACTTATAGAAAACTGCAGAAAACATAGACAATATTATTTTGTCGTTGTGGCTGCAAAATCAACACTATTGTGTAGGTAGGTATTAGCAAAATCCGCTAACCATTTTTAGCAAACATTGTTTTATTTCATTTTTTATTGTTATAACACTAGATCCGAAATAAATTCCTTTTTTTTTAAATTGTTTTTTAACAAATGAAAGGTAGTTTGGAATAAACCTGTTTTTTTCCTTTTTCCGAATTTACGGATTTTGCAGGTGCAACTACAATTTGCAGTAATTTACTAATTTGGCCCAAGGTATACGACCAACTTTATAAACCTTTCTCTCTTTCATATTTTTTTTTTCTGGGTTGAATGCTAAAATCGATTCCATCCGTAAACATTTAATTGACGTATTGGCGGCCAAATCAAAAGCTACCTACTATGATAAGTTTTATCTATTTGAGGAAATTAATTTTTTTGATCAACAATGTTTAATCTATAGAAATAAATCCTGAGATGGAAACAGATTGCCGGAGAGCTTCTAGCCGTCCAGAGATAAAACACTTGGTTTATATACGTTGGCGACCTAACGCGCCACGATGCGTCCTAAAAAAAAAAGTTACGTTTAAGAAAGAGTCTTCCGATAAATATCCATGTGATAGAAAAAGACGGCTAAAGGGTCTGAGCCCAGCCTTACGTTTTCTATGGCTCTGTCCCAGTTGCGGCCATTGTGTGGAGCAAGCTTTGCAGGCTGCACCGATACTTAAGCGCACTTTATACGGGACAGAAAACTGTAAAGATTCTTGTTGATAAAAATAAAGAAATAGGATAAAGCTATCTTTATATGGCGCAGTTTACTACACAGTTTTCTGTGCAGTCTGAAAACGGTCCCGTATAAAGGTAAAACTGCATGAAAAACTGTGTGCTAGTGTCAGATTTAAGCTGACATGACAGTCAATGTTTTTTATGTAAACGTTTAAATAGACATTGGTTTATTGTATGCTTTTAAATACGTAAAAAAAACAATAACATATATACATAATTAGCTAAATATACAATTTCCTGAGAGCAAACATACGATAATAACTTACAATCGCGTTTCAAAAATACACATATTTAGCGTGTCTTTTGACAGAAGTTTGACAGACTGCACAGTTTTCTGAACAAGAAACTGTGTAGTTTTCTGAACAAGAAACTGTCTCATATAAAGTGGGCATTATGCCCACTTAAAGTAAAAAAAGTACCAAAAAATAAATAAACTCGTTCAAAAAACATCCATATTGAAGTGCAGTAGAACAAAAATATAAAATTAAACTTTTGAATATTATGTTGACAGACCAAAGAATTAAATATAATGTTGGTTAAGAAATTGTTGAGAGGACAGTTGCAATACAAAAATTAAAAAACAATCATTTTTTCATCAATTTGCAACAAGAATTAAAAAAAATATAAGATTAGAAAAGAAAAGATGTCACAGAATTCTATGATGTAAAGGGCATTAAAATGTTTGAAATGATTCCGGATCATATGTACATATTTATAATAAAAAATTAACAAAATGTAAATTTATTTAGGGTTAAATGTAAAAAATATAGTAGTTATTGGTTGTGATTGAATAGTAGTATTAAGAATTAAAGTTTATTAATTGGTGATATAATAATATATCATAAAAAATACAAGGATATTTTTCAAATAAATATTAATAATATATTTTATAAATATATAAATATAATTAAATAAAAAAAGTACTCTTGCTATGTAATTGTACATGAAGTTTTAAGTAAATAAATAATTAGCTATGTTTAAAAATGTATAATGTTAGGATAAGAAAAGGTAGGAAATTATTATTATTATAGTGATTCATCCAATACTTATTTATTTATTTAGGGATGATTTATAAAGCGCTATTTTCGCGAGAAATCGCCTCAAGAGCGCTGTACAAATAGAGAGGCTAGACCACAACACGTTTTGCATTCTAGTCTCCTACAGTTACAGACTTACATAATAAACATTCAAATTTACCACCAAATACAATGATCTTACGAATAGTGCCACCTAGTGGTATCTATTGGTGTTAGTATAGTACTATAAACCAAAAAAAGATGTCGCAAGTGACACTATTTGAGAAATATCCACCATATTGGTTTTTACTACATTTTGTGTAAAGTTCAGTTTGTGCAGCTGTGAGTATAATCCTCAAGAATCCTTGAACATTGACTTGCTTTTCTCGAAATCTTTGGTAAGTAAAATCTTCAATAGTTGCTTTTATTATAAAATAAATTATTTTTCTTAAATACCAACCGGTTTCTAAAATATAATCACATTTCGAAAATGCATATTTCAATATGCTTTGGGGGAATTGCGTCTGAATGTTTAGGGGCAAAAGCGTCTGTATGACGCAATAGCCCCAAATTCAGAGATTGTAAAACATTTTAGTTCTGTAAAACAGTAGTTTTGAAATGCAAAGGGGTTTTATATTTTGGTATGTTGTTATTATTTCGGATAATGTGTATAGCGTCGTTTTCGTACAATTATACATCAAGGGCGTTTTACAGTGTTGATATTTTTGATGCTCTTTTTTGTGCTGTTACCAGTGCAAGTTTTTGAGGAAATAATATTGATTAATAAACATTTTACTTCTTTCAGACGGTATTCTCGCAATGGTACGTAACTACGTAAGAAAAACTTCTGGGCCGAAGTATGATAGTGAAAATCTGAAGAAAGCAGTAGATGATGTTCGCAGCAATGTACTAAGTGGGTACCAAGCAGCAAAAAAGTATGGTATCCCGCGTATGACAATCATGGATCGTGTGAATGGAAGACGAGGAGTGGTCAAAAATTCTCCCGGGAGACCCACTGTTTTTTCTCTAGAAATAGAAAATAAAATACGCGATCTCCTGCATATAATGGAGCGATATGGGTTTGGTTTATCAAGCAGAGAATGCATAGATTTAATCGAAAATTACGTGAGGTTCAGTAAAATTACCACTCCGTTTAAAGATGGAAGGCCGGGATACGACTGGTTTTCAGCCTTTTTAAAACGAAATAAGCTTTCGATGAAGAAGCCTCAAGCTGTTGAAAATTCGAGAAAGATGGCTTGTGATCCTTTCATCATTTATAATTATTTTGATACGCTTTACGATTGTATGGACAAACTAAACATTATGGACAAACCTACACAACTTTGGAATCTGGACGAAACCAGCTTCAGCCAGGATCCAAAAAAAACCAAGGTTGTGGGTGTCCAAGGTTATGCCAGCACCAGAACCATTGCTTCAAGTGGCAAGGATAATACAACGGTCCTGTTTGCATGTAATGCAAATGGAGACAAATTGCCACCCCTTATTATATTCAAAGGAAAAAATATTTGGGACACTTGGATGTCGGAGAGTGCATATGAAGGTACTACTTACGCTGCGACAAAAAATGGCTGGATAGAAACCACTGTCTTTGAAAAATATATGCTGAAAACATTTTTACCAACAATTTCAAAAAACGGACCAGCAATATTGATATTTGATGGTCATTCTACACATATTCAACTAAATATTGCAGAGAAAGCACAAGAATGTGGGGTGACAATAATTAAACTACCGGCCCATTCAAGCCATATGTTGCAGCCATTGGATCTTGCGGTATTTAAACCCATGAAAGATGTTTGGGATCAAGAATTAGTTAAATGGCAGCGCCTAAATGTTGGGCATAAACTTCAAAAAAAAGATTTTAGTAGAATATTAGGTGAAGTTTGGAATAAAATGGAACCCAAAATTATATCGAATGGATTCAAAAAAGGTGGAATTCATCCGTATAATAAAGATGTAATAAACGAAGATAAATATGACCCCGAAGCCCTTCAAAGATATAAATTATTTAGAAATAAACTTTCTGTTTCATCTTTGAAGAATCTTTGTCTTCAAGTTTTGAAAGAAAAATATTATTTGCAAGGGAAAAAAACCGGTACCACGGAGACACTCCTAGTTACGGAATCTCAAGATTCCATGATTATAGAATCACAAGGATCCCTAATTTCGGAACCTCAAGAACCTACAATTATTCTGGAATCACAAAAACCTAATGTCCTGAAACAAGTTACGGTTATAGAGGACAGAATATTAGAAGGTTCTGAAAAAATTTCATTTGAAACTTTATTATTGGGTAAATTAAAAAGAGGACATTTAATTCCCATCAAGAAGAAAAAAGTAGCAAAAGGATGCGAAGTAATAACTCATAAAGAATATCTTGATAATTTAAAGCAGGCAGAAACTGAAAAAAAAATAAAGGTAAAAAAGGAGAAGAAAATTTCTTCAAAAAAGTGTTTCAAGACTAAAAGTAGTAGTAAAACACACAAAAAAAATACAGTTAGCTCAGATGATTCTGATATTACATATAAAAGTGAGAGTTCAGATATTGAGAATGATATAAATACTTTAAATTTTCTAAGTGACGATAGTAGAAAACTAAAATCTTTGCAGGATTTTGAAATTGAGTCACAAGTATACTCTGGTTCACAAGAAGTAGATGATTGGCTGCTAATAAAATTTAGTACAAAAAAGACAGTTAAACATTTTGTAGGACGTGTATTGTCCATATCACCAAATGGTAATCCTGTAATGAAATTTGTAAGGAGATTTCGAACTCGTTCTCGAGAAAGCAATAAAAAGAATCAATCAGTGTTCTACTATCCCAATGTGGAAGATATTTTAGAAATCAAAAACGAAAAAGATATAATATCAAATTTACAAAAACCAACATTTTCTCGCAGGGGTCACATAATTTTTAATAACAAATTCAGTTCGTACAATGTACAATAACTTTTGCCCACTTCAAGCCTCTTATTTTAAATAATAATTATGTATGTAGATATTTATTTGATTATATTTATATGTTATTCTTATAATCAATGATATTTGCTTACTTGTATCGTTTTTTTTATTATCTCATAATTAGTACTTAAATAAAAAAATGTTCTTATGATCAATGATTATTATCAATGATTTTTGTTTAATTGTATCGTTTTTTTATTATCTCCTAATAATTAACATTTAAATAAAATATATGTTCTTATTACAAGTCGATGTAATTTATTTACTAGGAAAGGTTGTTTTATTCATTTCCTTTTGTTGTCAATATTATGTAGGTAGTCACTAAAACCAATGGTTCTTGTTCTCTAAATTTTGAGAGGGGTAAATGCGTCACACTTATTTAGTACGCAATTACCCCAGAATATTTCAGATAATTATTACTCATTGAATATAAATAATGTATGAATTTAAATAACTACCAAAGGGAGAAAACATTATTAACATCCAAATTCCAACCAAGTCTGCGAAAAAAGTGGAAGGTTTTGAAGTAAAATTATTTGTAGACGCAATTGCCCCACACTTCAAAATATCATCTGAAAATACTGATATTTTTGTACTGCATTTTTCTACGTAAAAATGATTGTTTTTAGTGAGATTAATATCTTTCCTTACAGTCAATGAATAATTTTATCTAATTAATACCTTCAATATTGTGCTTTCTTAATTATTTAGTTGAAATTCGTACTTAAAGTTACCTACAGAACTAAATAAATAAAATTTTAAAAACATAATATCGTCACCTATTTTATAACTAGGTGACTCTAATAAATAATCATTGTTGGTAAATGGAATTTCAATTCTAAAACGGCTCACCTAAGTCAATTATTTCTTTTTGTCTAATATTTACACGATCTTAAATTCTTTATGCTGTACGGAAAAATCCAAATATCCCGTTGTACTGTAAGGAATGTAAAAAATAGTAGCCAACAAAAAAAGCCAAAAATTGGAGTTATCCAGTTATGTTGGCGATATTATGCAAGGAAGATTACAGAAACAGTCTAGTCGTCATTGTGGTGGTGAAAAGAGCTAACCCACCTACAATACATATATGGAGTTTTAGCTCTCTCCACCACCACAGCGATGTAATTATAACATACATACACGAAATAAAACACACAACCATTTTTATTATTTTTTTTTATTGGGCAAAACTTAAGAAACTAAGAATAATATAAGGATAATAATAACAAGTTTAAGAATAATATTTGACAAAATAAATTGAATTGAAATTGATGTATTGACCAATAATGCATAGCAACTCTTTACCAAAATTGTCAAAACAGAAACAATAGCAATGACATAGTATAAGAATAATAAAACAAACAATTAACAAGATACATTCTTAAGCTGACCAATATAAAGTATAGAAATTCTACCAAAATTATCAACAATTTTGATTTTATAATAAGTTTTAAGTCAGTCCAGGCAAAAACATTAAGACCCTCTTAAAGGGCACACAGTGATTGTTATGCAACGCTACCTACTTTAAAATAGGAAGATACTTATAATGTTAGATACTAATTGTCTAATAAAATAAGAAGAAAAGAAAAAAAAAGTATTAAATGTAACGTAACCCGCAGACAAGCCCCGGCTTTGCGGGAACAATAAATACATTTATGTATTGTCTATAAAATATGTACATTTCAATTTTTTTTTAAAAAAAGAAAAAAAAAGTAAAATAAAAAGAAATACAGTAAAGAAACAATTACATAGTTTGTGTGTACGAGGATCAATGCATCGTTACCGTGTCTACTGGGCAGCGATCACCAAAATATCTACATATATTACAGTGAGGAATGCATTCAAAATAATAAGTTACTAGAAATTTTAATGTACTCAAATAAATAAACAAAAATAAATCACCATTGTGACGCGTGTATGCAGGTAATCGACTAATTTTCAGAGATTTTATCGATTACAGTTATACTTGCATCACAGCTGTGATACATACAGCATATAGATGTTGATATTTTGATGATCAGTGCCCTGGTACGGTACGCCCACATGAAAGAAACTAATGAAAAAACGAAAAAGAAATTTAAAAATAACTAAACTTTTCTTGTTACGCTGCGAATAGACCCAAACATCCATAGCAAAACTGATAATAACTACGAAAATACTACCACTATCAGAATCATTATAATGAAAAATTTACTTATCTATTATTTGAATGGATAAAAGGCAAGAGATTTGAAACAAAGAGTAAAAAGAAGAAAAAAAACAAATTGACATTATGAAAGATTGATTTCAAAATACTTGAAAGTGACCCCACCGAAAAGGGACATTAAGACCATACGACTGATGAGAAAACAAGACGTGGCTTACCTATATATTGAGTCCTAATATAAGTTGTGTCGGTTTTTTTTAAACTGAAAGAGCAAGAAGACGCAACAAATAAAAATAGAAAAGGAATAAAAAATATAGACTAGAAAAACGGATACAATAATATATTATACACGTTTCCCACGATGAGACCGCGAAACTCCAGAGGGTGATTGTTCATGATATTCTGAGAAAAAAAATCTTAATAAGTTTTTCAAAAAACTCAATTCTAATTTTAAAAAAATTATTAAAATATGAATAAAAATTCACGCGTGTAATACCGTCCATTTTTGAACTGGCTAACACCACGTGACCTGCACCAATTTCAGATATGAAATTCGAATTTTGAATGTCCGCACAAGGCAAGGCGTTCGGTGACCAGAGCGGACCCCCACTCCTCCCCGCCCCACCGCCACCCCGCCACCGCTAGCATTTCAAACAGAAGCCAGTATTACATAGTCGCTTTTTATTAATACTTTTTTTAATTAATTATTAAAAATGCCCGGATCAAAAAACTTTATAAGGATTTTTTTCTCAGAATACCATGAACAATCACCCTCCGGAGTTTCGCGGTCTCATCGTGGGACACGGTGTATACTGTACACAGAGACTGCAATCAAACAATTTCACGGTACAAAGGTTTTGACAAGGCTGCCAATGTTTTAAAACTAATGAGACAAAATAATTGAAGATACAAGTAAAATAATAAAAAATAAATAATAGAAAAAAATAAAAGCATCACTCGACTCTCATAAGCACGAATTTCTATCGGAAGAACATTCAAAGGCACAGGGTTCGCAACCCACGAGAAACAGCCACCAATAAACAATAAAAAATGCACAACAGAGACCTTGAGAGTTTTAATGATACGTCCATGGAGTCCGGCGGTGATACTCAACACAAATCCACACTTGCGTTCCGAGTTAAAAAATATAAAAAGAAACGTGTTCAATCTTATGACAATAATAATAAAAATATACCAAACCTTGAGGTGAGGAGCGCAAGTGTCTGAGGTTCATATAAAAGGAAACGAAAAGTTTAAATTGCAGTAATAATTAGAAATCTAATAAAGTTTGAACATATAAAGGTGTATCAGAATATTTTTCGTTTTTGATACTTAAAAAAAAATATGTCAGAATGAATTCAAACTCGCTTTATTTACAGTTGAATTAAAGAGCCGTTTTTGAATTTTTATTGATGAAAAACAGCCGATTTTAAATGTGCACTATCCACCTCTTCACAATCATTTAGCCTGGCACTAAAATTTTGAATCACTCGCTGGAGCATCGCTCTTGGAATAGCGTTAATTCCTTCTGTGATTCTTTTACTTTAACACATTCAAGTTGCGAGGTAGCGGGTTGAATACTTTACTTTTTAAGTAGCCCCATAGAAAAAAATCAGCAGGCGTTAAATCTGGACTCCTTGGTGGCCAGTTGATGTCTCCTCGGCGACACTCTTCTAGGGAATAAATCGTAAAGAGGTTATCGAGTCATTCGTGATGTGGGAAGTGGCTCCATCTTGCTGGAAAAATGTTTGGCGGTTGTAGCCAATCTGGTTTTGCATTTCTGGAGTCGGATAATTCCGAATCATATGGCAAAAAAAAACAACGAAAAACTTTCTGAGACACCCTTATTTCAATTTAAAAATACTATTTGAATATGAATAAAGTCCAGGCGAAGGGGGGCTCAGGAGACGATGATGTGTCCAGGCGACGTTACCACCAGGGTGAAGTCATATAGGTATATACCTATGAGGTCTATAAAAGTTCCTAAACTTTTATCTAGACGTCTGATAAAGCCCGGGAACTTTCATAAAGACCTCATAATATATACCACCCTAAAAATACCATACAGCCTAAAGCATGCTATATATGTATAGCAAGCTTCAGCCTGTATGATACTTTTTCCAACATTCACCCAGGCAAAGAAAAACATTACATTTTGTGCACAGGGTGGTTACGTCTTTCCGGATGGTGGGATAACACTGGGCACATCTAACTCTCCTGAGTCTGTTTCGACCATCACGCCTATCTGTGTACGCGGGGAAGTGGTCGATATGGTCAAACCTCGGGGCACCAAGCGGATCCACCCGGTCAACTTGGGAGTTGGAGTGGGTGGGGAATTGGAGGAAAAGTTGGTTGGCAAGTTTATAGCGGAATTGTCGGTGGGAGAGGAATTTGAGGTTGGACTTTTCGGAGTTGGCTCTGTGGATTATGTAGGCGTTTAAGATACTAACATTTAACAGTCTCTTAAACACCTTAACATACCACTTGATGCCCCGTTTCCTTTCCATCTGGTACGCAGATAGCTTCCGATCTTTCAGATCAACGCCCCCCATCGCCTTGTTGTATGTAAAAACAGCAAGAGGTTTGTGGTGAGTTTCACCGGCGATTTGCACAGCCGTATCATTATTGTGATATGACGAAACCATTGTTACGAGCTTCTCGTCTTTCCACCCGAGAACAGTGATATCGCCACAATGCCGCCCTACAAGGTCACCGCGTGCCATTTCCCGTTCATCTAAATTTCTGATTTCCGGTGGATTGTCAGCCTTGAGGCGGTTGAGTGTTCCAACGACGTCAGTTTTCCGGCTTTTGAGAAATCTCGTGAGCTTGATGCTGTTATAGAAACTATCCATCACCAAGAGATGGCCACGGTTCAGATGTTTTTCCATTAATTTCATAACTATTTTGGCAGACGATTGGAGAAACCCGTATAGTGGTGTAGACTGCACCACAGTCTTGCCAGTGTAAATAATACATTTCAACAGGTAGCCCGTTGTTGATTCACACAGTTCGTATGATTTTATGCCGCACCTTGCTGCTTTGGATCGGATACATTGTACCCAAGATAAATGACCATTCCAAAGCAGCAAGGATTCGTCAATACTTATTGCCCTTTCCGGTGTGTACAGGTAGCTAAATTTATCGTTGCAATGATTTATGATGGGAGTAATTTTCGCAGTTTTCCTGTCGAAACCGTGAATGTTTGGGTCTATATGTTCATTATTAACAAAATGAAGGAATTTAACTAAAAGAAAATATCTATTCCTAGTCATTAGTTTCCTAAATTCAAGCATACCTAATATACCAGTAGACCAGTACTCATCAGCACTCCCTCGAACACACAAGCTCATTAAAATAAAAATACAAAACAGACGGTATAATTCAGGCACCGTGACCTCCATCCACGCATGGAGCCTGGAATTATCGGTGATTCCGGTTTCCGACATCCTGGCAATCGTCAGCCAAGCATATTCATTAGTTTCCTTGACCATACTCTCCATAACAGGCTGGTCCCAAATATTTAAGAATATTTTGAGAGGATCAGTTTCTTGAATATTTGGTCCAGCCTGTTTGGTGTATGTTTCCTCTCTACCAGTGAATGAGCTGAAGTCACCTGACCAATCAAACTCATCTTGGTTTTGGGCGTCTTGCTCCTGGTTTTCGAGTTCACTATCTTTGTCGTCTTCCATGCGTAAAATTTCTTCAGAAAAATTTTCAACGTCATCTTCGTCGTCATCATCCTCGCTTCCAGAATCATCCGTAAAATCATGAAGAAGCAAAAGGTCCTCGGCATTGTCAGTTGCATCAGCGAAATTCTGAAAAATAGTATTTAATCAAAACCTATTACCATTTTAACAAAAGTAATGTATATAATTTATTTTTCTTACATAGTCGACTTCAACTTCATAGTTTGATGTATGCTCGGTCAGTAGAGAGCTACTGGAGCAAGAAAACTCATCAGGTCTACTCTCTCCCGAATGAGCAACTAAACTTGACGGATCAAAGGCTCGTCGTTTCAGTGCACTGACGTTGCCACTCAGAGTCTCTTCAGCAAAAGCAGGCAACAACGGAGGCCACCAGGGCTATAAAAATAAGTTACAATTACCCATGGCTGCTTTACATGAACGGGCTAAAATAATACATAATAAATTTGTTCCATTTCAATAAATATATGTATAATCAAAACTCACATCCGTAACTTGTTTCTCTGTCTCGAGTTGATCGTTTGGCACCATACGTAAACCACTGTGTGGTGACCTCTCTACAATCAATTCTGTCTTCAATGCGCCTGACTCAAGAACCTGCGGTGCTGAGGAATCTGACTCCATCATGAGCTCTACAAAAAAAAAAATACAAATATCAAATCATAAAATACATCCCATTCATCTATATGTGGAAATAATTCTTATCTAGCATGTTAATATATTTTTAAAACACAGTGCTTCAAATACTATATTAGTTTGCCCGCCAGCCGCAAGTTTACCTACAACATATTATGATACAAGAACAAATCAATTACGCAAGTAAACTTCGATAAAAGTTATGCTAAAAAAATCAAGTTTCATAAAATTCCTCCTGTTCAGCCAAGAGAAAAATGGATACTTCCGGTAATTTTTAGATCCAACCTACAACATATGCATGAACAAACTGCACTGAACAGCTCAACGTAGTTTGTTGTCGGCTTGGCACTGCGCACTGGGGGCTATAGCATCTCCGGAGATGGTCCGTGATCTGGCTTCAGAAGTGGAAAGATTAATCAAATCTCCAAATGGGTACAAGAAAAAAGCGGCCGATATGGTCGCTTTAAAGCGAATTTTAATAAAAAGCTTTGCGCATTCCGCATTATTGGAAGAGTTCCAGATCTAATGGAAATATTGTTACCAGCCACTAGAAGTCTGCTGACAGAAGAATCATGGTAAAAAATATTAATTTCCTACCAAAAGGAAAGGATAGAAATTTTTATTGAAAAGAAACTCTTAGTTGCTGTTGGGGGTTTTAAAACCCTGGACACCTACCTAACCTTTGTCGAACTGACGAATATTGAATAACGAATACGCTGTATCTTTTTGGCCTGCACGCCGATGATCGTATTGTTTCTTGTCAACTCAGTACTCACCGCGGTCTCTCAAGAGGACCATCCGATATGTAAGTACACAATTCTTTAAGATATTGCGAATTTACTCGTTGTGTCGACTAATGGTTAGGTACAAATAAAACCTGTCATTTTTGAGTTTCCAAAACTAGTGACCCACTAAAAATTATTAAAAAGAATAAATATTTTTAATAAAATTTTATCAAATTGTTTCATTTATCAATATGTATAACCTTTGCCTTGTATTTGAATGAGGTATTTAGAGAAAAACCTTAAAAAACATTTGTCACTAACTATAAAAATAAGAACCTGGGTCACTTTTTTCAAAGTTACTTGTTTCTACATTTAGATAGAACAGACTTACAAAGAAAATCATGGGCGCCAACCCTAAGCCTGTCCGAACCTGCCGGCAGCTCGCAACAAAAGTACATATTTGGGATCGAACCTACAACGTAAGATACATGAATGGAACATGTTCTGAGTTATAGCCTAGGATCTCCGCATCATAGAATTTTATGGGGTGCTGCCGATCAGCCTGTCAAAACAGAAGGGAGATGAGTTTGTGTGAAATGTCTCATTCTAGGCCTTACAGACTAAAATGTAAAACCTATAGCGACCATTGAATATAGCGTTCGACACATTGATTCCAAAGCCTCCAATAATAATCGGTTCAAATCGACTTCTTGGTCACGAGCGGACGCTATAGAGCAAAGATAATACTATAGAGTTACTCAGTTGTTTTGAGAAACAAGATGGCAATAGGTTATTAAAGGAAATTACCTTTTAGCAGCGCCCGTTCAATTAGTTTTTTACAAAATAGTTTCGTAACAACGAGCCAATACGTTAAAAAAGTACGGAAATTGGGAATGGTACTGAAATTGAATACGATTGCTGCTCTCAAACCTACGCTGAACGAGCTTAACGAAGCTGAAAACTGAAAATGGCGCCAACTGGCTTAGCGTAAACACAAATTTGCACAGATTGAGAGAATAACGGTAACCACAGACTATTTGTGGAGAACAGAAACATAGACAATATACTTGAAATTTGCAGTAACTCACTTGGCCCGCGGTGAAAAGTTAAAAAAAAGAAATGTTTGTTATTTGTTTTCTATGGAAAATAAGTCCTTGCGCCGGCTGTCAAAGTTGAATTTGGTTAATTATTTTGAACATTTAAAGATTGAAAAATAACATAAAATTATCTTTTTAATTAGTCACAATGCTATTCTTCTCATTCTTCAAATCGCTCGTCGAAAAGATGTAGTGGTGGAGCTGAAAAATGGTCTTAGTATATGCGGAACTCTTCATTCTGTAGACCAATATCTCAATATTAAATTATCGGACATCAGTGTAACAGATTCTGAGAAATACCCCCACATGCTCTCTGTTAAGAACTGCTTCATCAGAGGGTCGGTTGTAAGATATGTACAGCTACCAGCAGATGAAGTGGACACGCAGCTCCTCCAAGATGCTGCCCGCAAAGAAGCTGCCGTTTCTACCAGATAGTCCAACTATAACTCTATTCCGAATGCTATCATTAAAGTTAAACGATGCTGAAAAGAAGCCCGAGAAGGTGTTAGATTTTGTTTTACATTATCAAATTTACTGGTAATCTAACCTGCATTTCCGTATCAATTTAATTCGATTTGTCACTACTGAAAAATTGAACTTGTCTGGTATTATTAATTTATGTTAACCTTTTGTCAATATATTTTTCTACAATTATAATGCGTTTTAATTTTTCATGAATACCTAGTTGAAGAACTTGTGTCAATGAATGAAAGAATAAAAAAACAATGTGATACAAGTTGTGTCATAAAAGTGATTATTATGGGTTTCTAACCTAATTTAGAAGTCATGACTTTGTACAGTGGTGCACAATGCACAAAAGCCATAGAAACACTAAAATTGTTTAAAAAAAAAATGAAATGAAGATTCTAAATAGTAGCAAAAGCCAAATAGATAAGCTGAAGAACAGCATCCGTAGTATGTGACCCAACAATAAAAAATTATCATTCAAAATAAGTCTACAAGTGAGTGGTAGTTTCAAAATAAATAAAACAAATTCTTCATAATAAAACCCAGCTTTATTTAAAACATATAAGTACATACAAACTTTACAAGAATTTTGTGTTAAAATTACCTTATATAAGAATTATTATGCAGACTTTGTAACTGAATGATGTTATTTACCTATGCAAACAAATCCTATTCATTTTAGAAAAATGAGTTAGAACTTCTATGTTCCATAAAAGAAAATAGTTATTTGAAGATTGCACAAAATAAACTTGGCAAAATTATCAGACATTTAGGTCTTCAAAACCATTAAAATTATGGCCACTTGTGAATCACTGTTTTTACCAACTCTTTACAGTTTGATAGTTGAACAATTTTTACTGTTTATAAAACAAAAAAATGAAATAACAGTGTAAATAATATCTATCTTTTTAATATTAATGGTAACTAATAATGGCACTAAACATAATATTTTTCTTAAAAATAAACGATATTTTACCTAACAGTATGTAAACATTGATCAACCAATTCGTAAAACAGACATTTTTAAAAAAGTGTAAAATACAATTTGAATTTTGAAAACGCTTATCTAAGGAACAGGAAAACCGGTATTTGATTATATTCATGTCAGATTTGTTGTAATCTTTACCATAAATAAAATGAAATCATTGTGTACTGAAAAAAACTCATCTGTAAATTACATTATTTCATAATAACATAACATTTATTTGAAAAAGTACATTCACAAACTAAACTCATCTAATCTAACTTAAACCATATATTATAAACAACATGAAATATGTAAATATTATAAGGTTACAAAAATCTAAGATATAGATGCTATTTTGAGAAAATTTTACTACAATTTTTGCTTATATAAAATGTTAACTCTCCCAAAATAATTTTTACACTTCGCTCCTAAAACTCGAATATATAAGTGGGTTCATAGTTTCAATTATAAATGCTTCATGATTTTTCAGTAAAATATTTACTTTTTACCAACGGCAGCTGGTACTAAAGAGTAATGTGTTCGTTGAACTCCCAGTCATTTTCAAGGTATAGAAGTAAAACAATTAAGCAGTAGAAAAATATTGCAAAATATGACAAGCCGCTTTGTAAACCAATAAAACCATAAATCAAAATTACTATTATATTGTGCATAATGTTTGAAATAATCAAATGAAGTGTGAACGGTTGGATCTTGTTTACAATAATGATTATTGACATTGCACCAATCCTGTTTTTTTTGTTGTTTTGTTTTTATTGTATCCATAGAAAAAAATCATGCGTCAAGTTGCCATAGATTTGTTGGTGTTTGTATAATAGTTATCCTGGTGGCCAGGACATCTGTCTCCCCCCTAAAATATGGATATGAAGGTGGTATACACTCTGGGCGCCATGTTGTCCGTTGTTTATTACGAGCCTGTATCCTCCTGGTAGCCTTTTCTGTGCGATTGTTTTAGCCGTTAATATGAGGTGTGAGAGAATCTGAAAACAACATAAATATGTTGAAATATCGTAATGAGAATGCAAGTGGGTTATTAGAAGCAAAGTCAGTAAGGAACATAATAACTCAAAACTGATTATCTTTATCTTTTGTTTTATGTATTCTTATACCATGCATTCATAGGCTTATCGGTTTAAGGTGATTATGATATTCAAAAGTTTATCTTTTCAAATTCTGTTCATATTCAAGTTCTGGCTTATGTAAGGAGGCGCCTTAATCTTTGAAAAAACACAAAATTAGGCAGTCAGTATAACGACTGAAAAACATTGTCCAATACTAAACCAGAGGCTTATGAACGTTTCTGTGATATCTCAAAAAAAATGGGAGAAAATGAACTTTAGAAAGAATGACTAAAGTATAATAGTAAATAGAGTAATCATTTTCAAGGTTAGGAGTTGAGACCATCTTCAAATGTTGCTGTATTTTGTTTGGGGAAACTTTAATACTCTATAACTATAATAAACAACTTCTTACGTCCGCATCTTTGTCAGTGCACGAGTCTAATGTTTCCAGCCGTTTCTTGGGAATAACCAGAAAATGCACCGGAGCCTGGGGCGATATGTCGTTGAAAACCAAACATTTCTTGTCTTCAAATATGATGTCAGCTTTTATTTCCTTTGAAATTATCTTGTCGAATATGGTATCCT
This sequence comes from Micrasema minimum, assembly GCA_022494985.1. Lineage (NCBI taxonomy): Eukaryota > Metazoa > Arthropoda > Insecta > Trichoptera > Brachycentridae > Micrasema > Micrasema minimum. Next base: position 91,304 of record JAGVSP010000734.1, read on the forward strand.
GGCCAGCGTCATGTCTGGAAGCTCTCGCTTTGGATACCTCATCGCTAAAATTCCTCTTTTGTAGCCTAAACACCTCAAAATTTACGGCTCTCGGAGGAGTCGGTCGGAATTGAGTTACTTCGTAAACGTAAATCTGCCGCGGTCGGAATTTTAACACTTTTCCAAATAATTTTATCATGGCGTAACGTTTAAAAAATGTCTGAGAGTGAATAAAAGATTCCACTTTCGCATGCCACTGCGTATTTACTTTAGAAAATAACTTTTTGTGAAACAATGACAGCACTGATTATTTAATGACAGATATCAAATAATGACAGTTGTTCTGATTGTGAAACTTGTAGATAAAATTCCGATCTAGGGATGTGCATCACAATAATTAGTGTTTGAAAATTGTTAATAAATCGATATTTTTTTTAATGTCGATTTATTTGTTGAGCTCACTTTATACGGGACAGAAAACCGTGCAAATTGCAAACTGTCCCATATAAAGTGAAAACTGTATGGAATATTGAATGTGCGTCGCGACGTTTTTTGGCTGACCAGTTAATTTTTTAAATGTAAGTTTTAAGAATTTTTTTTTTTTTTTTCAATCTAGATTCAAGTCATTACACCTTCACCAGTTTTTGGGCTACGAGTTTTGTTACACATGCTTTTAAAAACGTAATATTTGACTGTACAGTTTTCTGAACAAGAAATTTACTGCTCAGTTTTCAGTCCCGTACAGTCAAATCTCGATAATAAATATATCCTCAAAAAAAAATTTTACAATTAGTGACTTGCAATGGCTTCAAAAATAAATAATTGAAAACGAATAAAATATGCATCAAATCATGACGTATTATTGAATATATTACGTTCTTATTCCAAGTTAAACTAGACAAATAGGAAACACAAGAAGTAAATATACATTACTACATATATTTACATTATTTTTGGTTCGATTACAGAATAGCAGTGTATGACACAGGACAGCAAGGATTGAAGAAAGAAAAAAGAGGCCCAAGGATAGTAACAGGAAAAGATGGTGGGGATAGGTGAATAAAGAGTTCAAATAAGTTTTGGATGGTAAAGCACTTTTATTGACCAAAATACAAAAATATCATATTTAATCAAAACAACAGATACACAATACAAAAAGTACATTGAATACCTGCTACTAGAATTTGTTGAAATCAGAGGACCTTATTACAAATTAAACGACAAATTGTAATCACTTCTAACAAAATCGTCTACATGGTGTAACAAAACTCGATGAACAAGCGGGAAACCAGTGAATCTACATCATATTTGAAGTTGATTTTTTAGATTTTTTTATTTTTATTTGACCCATAGTTTTCGAAAAAATCGAGTTTGAAGTTGATTTTTTTTCGATACATTTTTGCAAATTGTTATCAAATATAATTTATTTAGTTAAAATAATAGTTCCCGTAAATTTAATTTTTTGCAATTTCGAATTATTGCAATTTTACTTAATCTGCCATACTTATGAAAAATTTTATTTTTTCAAGTCAGATTAAAGTCATATTTTTTTTTTGCAATTAACTTTTGGCATTTTTGCCAATCAACTTTTTTTTTTGCTGTTGGGATATCAATAATATTAGATACTATCCCAGCATGTGTGTAATCCAGTAATTTGCCTGTATTTGTACACATTCAAAATGTTGTCATGTCAATAACCCAGAAAAACATCTGTATGACTATTCCAGTCTGTTGATAGATTAACCGGCTGGGTTTCCTACAGTCCCGGCATGATGTAGGCGATATTGTGCAGAGTGTCTTGCAGTAAGGACACGGGCGGTGCTATGGAGGGTATGTGCGCAGTAAGACATACGAGGGGGGCCAGAGAGCACAGAAGTGTATCAAGAAGAACTGATACCGAACCAGACACGGCTATTTGACCCTGTAAACAAAAAACAAACACAGTTTTTTTTTTTAAATATCTAATGATTTATTTTTATTTATTTTTTTTATTTTTTTACGCCCATGGGGCTTTTTACATAGACATTTTGAAATGATTACACAGTAGGTAGCTATTCATTACCGCCAGAGATGGCATCCAGACACTGTTCCCTAAAATACACTAGATTTGTGTTGAAAATATCAATATTGTTAGTATACTTATTAGCCAGTGCGTGCATTCTACGTATCGGTGAGTTAGCACTGTAATTGGTCGATGATTGGCTACAGTAAAATAGTGCATTACTACGGGTAACTCGACCAGGCACTCGTATACTAAATTAAATTTGTTAGTTGACAACAATCAAACATAGATTTTAATACTTTTAACAGAAAGAGCAAATCATTTAATATTCTTCTATTTTCTAGTGTTTGTATTTTCAAAAAGTATTTAATAATTTATGTTTACAATGGGAATATTTAATTTAAAATTAATAAAGCGCAAAAAATTTATGTTGGACTCTTTCAATGTTCTTTACGTGAACCCTGTAATAAGGAGACCAAATGACCGAGTTATATTCAAGCTGACTTCTTACTAAAGCAATATACAAAATTTTCATAGATTCGAAATTTTTTATTGTCCTCAGTAAAAATCCCAATGTTCTCATACTTTTATTAACTATGTTTTGAATATGATTAACGAAGCATAATTTTTCATTGAACAGGATTCCTAGGTCTGACATCTCTGTGACTTTTTCCAAAGGTGATGAGTTATTGTAAGAACTTCATTATTTTAAAACCTTTTTGATTAGTAATGATCTGACTGATACTAATTAGGAACAAAAAGGCCTTTCAAGAATGGAAATCAAATGAACTTATATTAAAATACATATTTAGAAAGGCGATCATCTCTTTTTTTCTCTAAATAGTACAATACTATCAGATAAAAATGCTTGGATACAATAATGAATACATATTCTGGTTAAAATGCCTCAATATACATTGTGTAATAAAACTCCACGTAGAAGCGGGAAACCAGTTAATCTACATCATATTTGGAGTCGATTTTGTGGAATAATTTTTTTTATTTCACGCTTAATATTCAAAAAATTTATTTAAATTAACATTTATTTAGTTAAATTAATACTTTTCATAAAGTAAACCGAATTTTAGTAAGAATTCACGCAATTTACCTAATCTGCCGTACTTATAAAGGTTTTATGAGAAAGAAAAATTAAAAAAAAAAAAGCTAGATTTCAAAAGTCACATTTCACATTCAATTACAAATAATATGATGTAGATTCATCAGTTTTCGGGTTGTACTACAAGTTTTGTTACACAAGTCCGATGCTCAAATAAAGCAACTACCTACCTTAACTAGCAAGGTACCTACTTCAGATCTGTAATACAGATATGAAAAATGGATGTAAAATTTTCAAATAAACGATCAGATTTTGCAGATAGAGACAATAAGATTTGGATATGATGTATAACCTCGTGTTCCTTCAGTCTCTCCCCGATGATGGTGAGGCTCTCGCCCAGGAGTTTCAGGTGCGCTCCGATGTCGGCCGGCCCCACCCCCCACCACCCGGTACACCCCCCCCTCCCGTGTTGGAGTTCACCCCCCCCTCCACTTCCGCCAGTCTGCAAACATATTTTTTATGATGCCCTATTATATCAATATTAAAATTAACATCTCTAAGCAACCGTAGATTACAAAATGATGTTGTTCTTCTATTTAAATTAATAAATAATAAACTTGACTGTCCAGTGTTGTTGAATGAGGTCAGATTTCGCATACCGGGTTGCACCACAAGAAGTTGCCGTTTGTTTGATCCAAACACCGAAAATAGAAATTACGCTTATAATTACGCCATAAATAGGATTCAAAGGAATGGCAACTTGGTGTGCGAGGGTGTTGATCTCTTCAACTCCAGCATTGGATCAGTCAAGTCATTTTGTAATAAACTGTAGCATTGTATTGTTGTGTATTTAAGGCATATTATGTATTATATATATTTTTCATTTTTATGTATTTGCAAAAGCCTGGCGTGTATAATGAATAAATAAATAAATAAATCACTCCCATATCCCCGCCCAATGATGCATAGCTCATGGCATTTGTACAACAAGTGCAGTGTATCTTGATCATTTAATTACATGAAGGTAAGATGATCGGTCATACGCTTCAGTACCAGTCCAAGGTATCATACATGAAATATTAATAGGTAAATTAATATTTCTTCGGGAATCGAGCCCGGGACCTCACGCACGGTAGCCAAGTGCGCTTCTACTATGCTACGAGGCGGAATTTTAAGATCAGCAAACATCAGCCATAAAGTTTGGACAAGTTAAATTTAGCATAAACCTGTTTTTGGTTACAGTACTCCTAAAAATTTATTTCTTGTAGATGACGTTGTTTGACATTAAGCAAGCAAAAAAATCCAAAAAGAGTATCTCTGACCCTCTAAAAAATATTTACGTTAACACGGACAATCCCAAAAAACAACGCAAATAGAATCAATAACGACCAAAAAAATCTACGCACATATTTAATGTCTAAGTTGAAATGTAATATCCCAGAATGAGTTTTATAACTCATGGAAATACAAGCTTACGTTCGGATGATGAGTATAAATTATAAATATTCTATTATGATTAAATAAAACAAATGTTATGTGTTACTATTAATTGGTTTTTGTTTACCTTCTTAGTATTTTTACCATCACCACTGTCCCAAGATGTGTTTTTTCTATTACTTTGATGTATCAATATTTTATGTTACCCTTGTGTCTAGATTCTCAATATTGCAATTTGCACGGAATCTGTATAACATCTGTATCTCTAATTTAGTGTCTTTTCACCATCTCAATGGAGAACATTGCTCCATTAAACCAGGTAGTGTAGGTAACTATCTATTTTTATAGAAAATCCATGTTAATAGTAACACATAACATCGTTTTATTTAATCATTTTTCATTATGATTCCTCAAAGTGAATGCCGAATCAATCAACAATATAAATATTTTACTTACAGAATTATTGGAATGTGGTGCCTGTTTACTATGCGAGGACTGCCTTCCTTTGGTAACCGCAGTGTGAAGTATAGCCGGACTGGAATTATTATTGTTAACATTCGATGACCTTTCTTGGGCTTGCTTAGCACTGGGAACTGGAACAACAACATCAACTCCTGAGACCAGCATTAGAGATTTCCGTGTTTTCAAAATGGAATTCCGGAGTTATTAACAGCCACAAAGTATCGAAAAAAATATTATACAAACTTCAAACTATTTACTACGAAAATACAAAAAGAGATTTTTAAAAAAGTTTTTGAACTCCATGAAAAAAATAACAGGGTGGGCCTTACTTTTGGCATATTTTTTTCAATTTTCTGGATAACTAACTAACTAACCATTACGCCATTTCTCCGAAGGGGTAGGCAGAGAGGATAGAACGCCACACCACTCGGTCCTGGCATACTTCTCTTGCTTCCTCCACATTCATACATCTTCTCATGCACGCACGTCGATTATTCCGACTTCTTACATGCCCACATTCAAGCACTTGTTTTACTTGATCATGGCCATGTCTTTCTCTGCCTTCCTCGACTTCTACATTCAGGCACAGTCGCATCATACATTTTTTTTAGCCGTTCTTTCATCATCCATTCGCTCTACATGACCGAACCAACGTAAAAGACCTTTCTTAATTTTGTCGATAATGCTTATCTCAGCCTTGCGTTCTGCTCTAATTTCAACATTATATGTGAAAGCAAAATAAAAATTAGTAATTAACGGGGACACCGAATTTTAGCAAAATTTAGTACCTACTTTTTATTCGATCATTTAAAATATTATCTCATTTTTGTTCGCTGTAAACTTGATCATGTGCAATAATTAGGACAAGGTTGTATTACAAGTGTTGATACTCCATGCGCCACAGAGGCAAAGAAGTAATACCAGCCAACTGACATTGGTTAAATTTTGTATGAAATACCGCCCATCTCACATATTAACCTAACACTTTGGTAATGTCGACCGGTCAAAAGAAGGAAAAGTGTCCAATGTTCATTGTCTCTCCTGTAAAATTAATTAATTGGCATTTGGGCGGTACTGTTTCTTCTTTGACGATTTTTAAATGATATACATAAGAGCTTACCGCTCATATTTTTGTTTGGAGAAGGCTGACCGGCTGCTTGCTTGGAGGCTAAGCGTTTTGCTTTGCGTTTCCAAACATACCTCTCCAAATATGTCACCTGAAATACACAAACAATAAAAAATTGTAGTCGAATAGGAAAAACTATTCTAATTCTATGGCAGGGCTGAGCTCCTGATGTTACTGCGACCTGTACAGATCATTAAAATATATATATATATATTTACGATATCTGAATTGAGATGAGAAAGAAAAAATTTTGAATATTCAAGCATTTTTATGGGGCTTATGACCTGTCATTGGTCGGGTTGAGTTTGCTGGCGAAAAAAAAATTGCTGCTAATAAGCGGAATGGGGAATACATCATCATTCGACCCAGCCAAATAAACCCTGTAAACGCTTGAATATCTACATTTCCGAGCTTGGAAAAAACTTCTTAATCTTAATGACATATTGCAAATAAGAATGGATGTACTTCTGTCATGGGAAAAATTCCAGATATGTGTGGAAGTATTTGGACGATTCCCATAAATCAGTTGGTACCGGCCTACCCACAGCTAATTAGAAGACAAAGAGAAACCAAAATTATAACTATTATAATAAGTTAAATTCGTTTGTAATGTAAAAACAAAAACATCATTTGAACTATAAATTGATTTTACATATGAAGATCGGTCTCTTTGGTGCCGGGCTCTCCTTGGGTACATTACTCAAATCATTAAACTAAGTTTTAATTTAATCTGTATGAATTATTTGTTCTTTGTTAATATAATTACCAAATTTGGAAAAAGACTGTATTTTATTTGTCTTATTAGATAGGGCATAAAGCCCTTATCAAGTTCTCACCCTCTCGGCCTATATTTTAGGTCCCTAGCTTCTGAAGATGAGCATATCCATTGCTGGGATAATCTAGATGTCCATATTATGGATACAACAAATTCTTGGAAATTTTTAATCTACTTGATACTTACATTGGCCCACATTTCTCCAAGCCTTTTAGATATGGCAGAAAAGTCCATGTCGGGATGTTTCCTTAGCAGATCATTTCTAACTCCCTTTGCCCACAGCATGTACGCTGTCACTCTGCTCTTACCTGTTAAGATACATATAAAAATAGATATAGCGCTTCTAAACACATTTTTATAATAATATACAATGTTAAAAATACATAAAAGATACATGGTATAAGTTGCGTATGCAAGACTAGACCCCCAACTCTTATTGCAGGTACACAGCACATGGACGGTTGGGATTCTAGCCCTATATTTACAATTTTTGGATTTTAGTAGAATAGAAAAGATAAAATAAAAGTACACAAATATACAGGGTAATTTTTTAGTCTGTTAACAAAAAAAAACCCTGAATTCAGTATCGTTAATAGAACCCATTTCAATAAAAAAACATGTCTTTTCTCAATAAAAAAAAGAAAAAGTACACCCAAATGATTTCAGTTGCTCTCACAGATCACTATCGACGCGATAAAAAAAAGAAAACGATTTCTTACCATGGATATTGAACGTTTCCGCGATCACAATGGAAATAGCGTTAAAAGTTATCGATCGGGATTTATTTAAACGAGGCGCATCAAGTCGCGAACCCTTTCCCGAGATATATATTCTTCGCACATATCTTCATTTAATCTTTCTCGATGCCGAATTGCATTTAGCCGGGTTCTGCAAGCCGCACTCCCTCCCCTCATCGCAATAATAAAAACCCCGACACGCGCGTTGATTTGATGTTTGACCGGCCCATCGCAACTCATGGCATGACAGTTAGCTGTGAACGTTTTTTAACTACGGTGTTATCTCTGATTGAGCTCGTAATAGTAAAGACTTGGTCCCTCCCCTCGTCGCACTTATATGACGCCGCGCAATAATAACTCAAAATAACCAGTACTGTTTTTTTTAAAAAATGTAATCTTAACAATACTGATGTTTCTTATTTTTTTTTGGTAATTCTATTAACGATACTGAATCAGGATTTTTATTTGGTAACTGATTAAAAAATAACCCTGTATATAAATAAATAAATAACTGGATGTAAAACTCGATGTACAAGCGGAAACCAGTGAAACTACGTCATATTTGGAGTCGATTTTGTGAAGCAATTTTTTTTTATATGACTCATAGTTTTCGAGACAATTGAGTACGAAGTTGTTTTTTTTTTTTTTGCAAATTATTATCAAATATCACGTATTTAGTCAAATTAATGCTATCCATTAATAAAACAAAATCAACAACAGCATTTTAAGATGAATTTGTGCAATTTTACTTAATATGCCGTACTAATGAAAGCTTTCATGAGAAGAAAAAAATCATTTTGAACTTCAGATTAAAAAGTCACATTACACATTCGACTCCAAATATGGTGTAGATTCACCAGTTTACGGGTTGTACTACGAGTTATGTTACTCCATGTACAATGGTGATGGTTTAGTAACCTTTGTCTTTCCGCTGGGCCTTGGCCCGCCCAACCACCTTCCCGTCCTTGACCAGCAGCTTCCTCTTGTTGGACTGCTCCATCATGTACAGGGAGTTGGAGGGGCGCGGGGCGTCGCGGGGGGCGGGGGCGTCCTCGTCCGAGCCCACTTTTTCTCCTCTCCGACGTTTCGGCCACCGTTGCAGGCGCCATCTTCAGGGTGAAGTATATGTGATGTAAAATGTGATGAGTTTATGTACTTGGAATTTGTACCGTGTCGCAGTCGGCAGTAGGTATTTTGGTGTGTTTATGTATTCGGAATTTGTACCGTGACGCAGTCGGCAGTAGGTATTTTGGTGTTTGCGTGTAATACTGGAAACCATGTGTGTTTGAGTTTAAGTCCGTCATCTCTGTTAATGTTGTTTGGATGTTTGTGTATTTCGATCGCCTCTTTAATTAGGCGTGTGTTGTAGTTCTTTGGTTTGTGTAGTATTTTAGGTTCAAAGGCGAAAAAGTGTCCTGTCTCAATAAAATGTGTTCGGCTATTGCTGACTTGTCAGGGTGTCCAAGTTTACACGCTCTTTTATGTTCGTCAATGCGTTTCTTTACAGTCCGCCCTGTTTGTCCAATATATACTTTATCGCACCCTTGGCAGCTTAACTTATATACTGCTTCGGTTTCTAATGGATCCTTATCCTTATCAAGTGATCCTTTATTTTGCTGACTGTTCCAAACGCCGTTTTTATATTTTGTTTTTTGAGCATTTTTGCAATCCTGTCTGTAACATTCTTTATGTAGGGTAGGTAGGCAACTCCTTTAGATTGTTCATTTTCTAAGATCACTTTTTTGTAGAATGCGACTTTGCGATTTGGGCAATTTCTTTTTTCCTGTACCCGTTACGTTCTAGCGCGTCTGTTATTTTGTTGATTTCATCTTCCTTGGTAGATTCTTCACATATCCGTGTTGCTCTTGTTATCAGCGTATTAATTAGTCCTCGTTTTTGTGCTGGGTGATGATGAAAGAAAGCACGCTAAGAATGGAAGATTGCGAGAAATACACAAACATGTAACAGAGTGTGTGATCTTAAACTCAAACACACATGTTGCAGTATCAAGTCCAGTATTAAGAAACCCAAAATACCTACTGCCGACTCTTCACGGTAAAATAAATTCCGAATACATAAACACACCAAAAAACCTACTGCCGACTGCGACACGGTACAAATTCCAAGTACATAAACTCATCACATTTTACATCACATATACTTCACCCTGAAGATGGCGCCTGCAACGGTGGCCGAAACGTCGGAGAGGAGAAAAAAAACACAACACGGATAATCCCAAAAAACAACAAATATAGAAATAACAACGACCGTGAAAAGCTACCGCTGTGTTCTTCTTTAATGGCGGACGGGGGAATTTCAAGGGGGAGGTTTGCCCTCGAGGGCGTGTGCGGCGGGCGCTTCGGTCTTCCAACCTCCAAATCGTCAGGAGACTCGAAATCCATCAACTTGGAGCTTTTCTTGCGGACTCGCCCGCTACGCGACACCCCCGTTACCTCGAGGTGGTCTGGAAAAGGAATCCATCAAAATCACATTCATAATAAACAAAAAAATTATGCACTTGACAGCAGAAGTTTCGTCCAGTTGCCGCCAAAATTTAGTAACCTAAATCAGACTTTAGATCTAAAATATGAGGTAGTAATTAGAGGTAGAAAACGTAATTTGGTTTTTTCAAATATTAATCATTGTTTTGCTTAATATTGGGAAGTAAATACGCGGCGTTGAAATAAAATTTTTGAGCTTACCTTCTACTTTCGGTTTTTTTAATTCGGGTTCCATTGTTATAGAACCTATCCACGTTGTGAATTAAAGCTTCAAAAGCTACGCAATCATTCGCTGTGTCAATAAAGATTCAACAGAAATCAGAAATTGTCCAAAATCAGTCGTTTTGAGTTTGTTTTCTTCCACATTCCACTGTTTTCTTGTTATTTAATTTAAATGTCATAGATGACGAAAGGGTGAAAAAGCTTAAGAAAAATCGGCTTCCGTTCAATTTCTCAGATCGATCACCTGATATTTATAGATATTAATTTTTACATGAGAATAAAAAAAAAAAAATAGAATGAACACTACCCAGTTTCGGAAGTAAAGTTTTCTCATCGACTGCTAAGTAAAAAAGACGCAGTTAAGTTATTTAACACTGTAATTAATTAATTGTATGTTCGATTTTTTGTTTCGAAAACAGAAATATTATTTACGAAACAAACGGGAAATCAATGAGCACATGCTCACCCAATGTTTCAAAAGAAAGAGCGGAGAGAGATTGAAAAACGGACAAAAATACGTGTGAATATTTTTTTAATGTTGTTCAAAAATTTTGTAGGTCAATCAATTCATAGTCGTGTGCTGTGCATATTATAATTATTATGAATTTCTTAAATTATCATTTTTTTAAATAATTATTACGTAATCATAGAAAATAGAATGACAAAGCCAAAAAAAATAATAAATATTCTAGATAAAATATCAAAAACTACTTTATATGTTTTTAGTTAGTTGGTAAGTTTTATATTTTTTAAGTGATGTGTTTTATTCACACTTTTCTGTGCTCTACGCTGCGAAAGAACTTTATTTTTTATTCGATTAGAACGTAACTATAAAACGGTATCCTTTGAAATCATTATTTTTTGCATTCTAAATAAGCGATCCGTCCAACGCTTCGTTGAATAATTGAACGTAGCTCAATTTTTGTCAATAAATCTCTAGAAATGTGAATCTCTGGTATATTTTGACATTTAGTAATTCTGACATTAATTTGTTGATAAGAGATAACATAACACCCTTATAGAACGATCGATTAAAATGTAGTTTCAATTTTGAACAAGGTGATCTATGATCTTATAATAGAAGTTAGGAAAACATCAGGACACTCGTGTTAAGTTTATAATTAGATTAGTCGCCACTTTATTTGATCGTCATTTACCTGGTACTTACTTCGCCCATTTTCTCTTTGTTTTACAGTTCCATTTTTAAAATAAAACAATCGAATACTTGAACCATGAATTATCAAAAGCTATTTTCTCGCTTCTATTCGTCAGGGGAGCAGACGAACGGTGATTTTTTTCAGAAATATACCGGTTTTAGTGGGAATCTCGCTAGTTTTTCGGGGTTTTCGAGTGAGGAAGTTGCTGCGAGTGGCGTAGTCGAGAACGGCGGGGAAAACGCGGAGTTCCTCGAGTTTCAGACGCCAATCGAACAGGAAGATGACGAAGTGATGTTTGTGAGCCAAGATCGTGAAGATGCAAGTCAGCCTTGGGAGATTCCTAGTACTGAAGATACTATGGCAGTAGTTGAACCTTTGGCACCAGAAGAGGTACGTTTTCCTTTGTGACGTATTTGTGCAACTTTGTAAAAATGTAGATACTTTGAATGAATATATTAATAGAAGCATGGGACGAAAATGTATATTGATTTTGTGTGTAATTGTATTATTTAACACACCCTATTTTATTTTGTCAGAGAATATTGCAATTAATTTAGTGTAGGTGTTGGATATTAAGGATGAACTGCCTAGTTAATCATAATAATATATTTTTTGTACAACTATTAAAAAAGATCCAATGCTACAGGCATACTAAACATGTGTATCATGTAACTAACAGCAATCTATCAGTATAATAATCATTATTAGAAATAATTATCATAATTTTACTGTCGCATAGTGGCCAAGTGGTCTTATAATCAAATTATTGCTGGATTGAATGCCTTTTCTGTCACTTACTATGTATTTATTAAATTCTTGTCCGCCTCGTAGCATAGTGGTAGCGCATTTGGCTACCATGCCTGAGGTTGCGGGTTCGATTCCCGTAGGGGGTCAACATGAAATATTTATATTTCATGTGTGTGATACCTTGGACTGGTACTGAAGCGTAAGACTGATCATCTTGCCTTCATGTAATAAAACGATCAAGATACACTGCACTTGGTGTACCAATGCAGTGCCCTATGCACCATTGGGTGCGGATAAGGGAAAGTAGTAGTAGTATTAAATTCTTACTAACTAACCATCACACCATTTCTCCGGAGGGGTAGGCAGAGAGGATAGAGTAATTCAAATGGATTAATTTGTAATAAATTTATTGATTTTTAAATTTTTTGTTTATCTTTTTGTACAATATGGTGTACATTGGCAGGTTTATTGCTTAGTGGCAACTTCTTCCAACCAACCAGTAAAATATAAGTAGTGTAGGTATTTAATAACTAGTTTTAATAATAATGATTTTCCAGTGAGTCAGGCCAGCTGATTGTCCAAGGTCGTTACTACTACTACTACTACTACTACTTTCTCTTATCCACACATAATGGTGCATAGGGCACTGCATTGGAATGCCATGTGCAGTGTATCTTGAACTTAACTAGGTTGTAACTAGATAGGTGATGATTCTTCTGTGTATTAGAAAAAAATCTTATATATGGCGAGCCTCCAATAACTTCAATAAATTATCTAAAACATCGAATATAGATTTATTTAAGAATAACCATGGGGATGTGCGGCGTTTGCTCTCCGAGTGAAATCACACTTGTTGAGTTAGCATTTTTTTTTCTTTTTTTTCTTATAATTTTTTCTAGAATAATCTTACAAAGACAATTTTTTTTCTTTCTTTTTTATCTTTGTTGTTACTACCTGTGAAAACCTCTAATTGGTCTACTCTGTTTTCTTTTAATGTTATTATAATGATTATTTGACTGTTGGTTTTCCTGTAAATAAAGAAATAAATAAATAATATTTTTTTAAAGTCAACATGAAATGTTTATGTATAAGTATGTGATTTTCATATTAATATTTCATGTGTGATACCTTGGACTAGTTCTGAAGCGTAAGACTGATTATTTTACCTTCATGTATTTCACGACAGTGGGTCTTCCCTTAAGAAAGCACTTTCTAACTTGTAATTACATAATATATTACTTTTTTATTTTTTTTTGGTTATGCCTATATCTTATTTATTATTAAGAATAATATGGATTTTTCCGTTATGTTCTAAATATCTATGAAATAAATAAATAAACAAAATAAAATGCACCATTGAGTGCGGATAAGGGAAAGTAGTAGTAAGTAGTATGTTTTGCAATGTATAAATAAATAAATACATGCTTGATTCCAAAATATCATTCCCAGGTGAGATGGTTCTACAAACTGAAGGGCGACAAGATCTGGACCGAGTTCAACGGCTACGACTCTCTGCTGATCGAGGAGAAGTACCGCAGCCTGCCGCCCATCCCGGCCGAGGAGCCCCCGCCGGGAGGGCCGACGCCCGAGGGGCCCCCGCCCGAGGAGCTGGTCTCCGCGCCCAAGTTCCCCAGCGACGACGAGGAAGCGGCCGCCTTCGCCACGTCCGCCCTCCAAGAAGGAGGAACTCCACTTCTCTACGCCCAAGAAACTACCGAGGTCCAGCAAGGATTCAAGGCAAAATTTTCATAATTTAATATTTTTAATTTATCATAAATTGATGCCCTATGGCCCCTATGTGCATTTGGAATTATATTAAAGATTTTGAGATATGAAAAATATGTATTTCATAAATTAATAGTTGTATTTATTTTTTATTTTAGCCACGGTTGTTGCTCTGACACCTCAAATTATAAATCTTCCATTAGACATAATCATAAATGCAACTCTGAAGAATCTTCCGAGGATAGTTTCGATGATGACGGCACCATCAATCTGGACAGGATAGTTGTGAGAGGAGGTAATCTTATTTATTACGAATTTCAAACCAAACTGTATTTATTTCATACATATAATATTATTGTTGTCATCAGTGCGTAATCCATTTATCAAAATGTTCTAGAGAGGCATAAAAACCTTTCAATTTCACAAGTAAATTTTTTTTTACAAATTTGAAATGCGGTCGGTTTTGTGTTAAGACAAGTATTTTTGTTAGCATGGATTAAAGTAAAATAAGATTTAACACTTAAATGGGATTGCTTGTCTTATAAACGAAAATGATTTGTTGATTATGTTGACGCTGATCAATAGCAAGACACCTAAATAACCTATTTAAAATTTTGAATCTATATTTTTTTATGTACGAGTTGCGTGACACTCAAAAGGGTACATGGCTTCTAATCAATGTGTCTTCTGCTGTTCAATTAAAATCATCAAAATTATTTATTTTGATTTGCATGGCTCATATATGGTATTGAATGCAACTGAAAACATTCTACTAGGGCTGTGAAATCAGAGTTGAAAACAATTCGTCTTATTAAGCCGAAGTTGTTTAAAAAAATATGCAGTTCCTGCGTTTAACATAAGATTTTAATTAATTTAGTTTGTAGAATTTATATTTAAAAGTACTGTATTATTTATTCATGTTTCTTGGTTGAAACTAATGTCTTGACTTCTTTCTAGGCTTATATGAAGTTGACGTGGCAAACATGCTCTGCGAATCTATTTACTGGCAAGGAGAAAAATACACCATAACTAGGTACACCAATATATTTTATTTTATACTATCTAGCTCGAAGGGTAATGTGTTTCTTGTGCTAATACTAACTGTATGTTCTTGTGTTTGAAGGGGGCTTTATTTCTATGATGGAAGTTGGCAGCCACTAGAACGGGCCCACGGAGAAGTATTGGAAGCGGAACACTTGAGGCTATTTGGCCACAAGACTGAGAACATTGACAGGCTACCCAGTCCCCCAGGTAACTTTAACAAATACTAACCTCAAGCCGAAATTTATAGTATTGCAAAAATAACCAACAAATAGTCAATCTGTATTTCTTCGCTGTGTTTAAAAAAATATATATATTTGTGATGATTGAGGCACTAAAATTTATCTTTTATCCACTATGGCTTAAATGTAAGCCTCAGACAAGCCTAAAAGCTGAAATATTCTGTATCATATTATGTGCACTGCTGATATATGAAATTAAATAAATTATATTATGCACCTTGGCTTGGCATTACAATCAAGGTTATTTATAGTTGGATAATAATAACACAAGGATCACTTTTCTAGGTGTAGCAGTTCACTCCCAGCACTTTTCCCGGTTCCACGTGGAGTGGATGTCGTGCTGTGAGATCTACCTGTACTGGGGCGGTGCTCCCCGACAGCTTGTTAGGAGTGTCACGCAGAAACTTGGATTCTATCAATGTAAGGATACCATCGTACTCAAATATTTCAATTTTTAACAGTGCTAACTCACCGATACGAAGAATGCACACACTGGCTAACAAGTATACTAACAATATTGATGTTTTCAACACAAATCTTGTGCATTTTAGGGAACAGTGTCTGGATGCCATCTCTGGCGGTAATGAATAGCTACCTACTGTGTAATCATTTAAAAATGTCTATGTAAAAGCCCTATGGGCGTAAAAACAATAAAATAAATAAATAAATTTTGGGGCTGCTTTCAAGTAGTCTGAAATAACTGTGGAGTACACAACAGCTTCATTTACTATCAAAAATTCTGTCTGATACATACCCTCTGCATAAAAAAATATCATGAAAATTTGAAAAAAAATCATTTTACTATTTTATGCAATAATGATAATTTTTTCAGCTACGGGCTACAGACTAAGGAGAGGTTACAGAACTTTAGCATGTATATCTGAGAGGCCCCCGGACATAACACACGTAGTATTTGTGATACACGGCATTGGACAGAAAATGGACGAAGGTCGCATTATTCGGAACACCAATTCGTAAGTATAATTACTTAATAATATATATAACTAAAAATATATATTGTACCTTATTGACGGAATCTAAACTTCTTCCAGATATCATTTTTATTAGAAACGTTTGAGTGTTAGTGAAGCTAATTTTATCATCTCTCAATCATCTTGTTTCCAGTCTTCGTGGGATATGCGAGTGGTTGCGACTGCACCACCCATGCGGCGGCACGGGACGCGCGGAGCTGTTTCCCGCCCGCTGGAGGGCGGGGGCCCGCGGGCGCGCGTCCGGGCTGCTGGCGGCCGCCGCGCCCCCCGGCGCCCCGGCCCTGCGCCGCGCCATCAACGAGGCCGCCATGGACGTCATGTACTACACCAGCCCACTCTATGGGAGACAGGTACATCTCACTAGAGACATGTAGGCCGCTGCGCCCCAATGTATACTGTGAAATTATCCATAGCTTATCCAATCTTTCAAAATTTACAACAAGCCAGAATTTCACAGATCTGATCCAAAGATAAATCTGTAGATCTGGCCTACGGATCTAGCTCGTCTGTTTATAGTCGCCTAATGGATTTTCGTATTCCTCCTGTAACTGTATATGGTAAAGTTGAAGTAATAAGTGTCAGTTTAAAAAAATCCCATCTCAATAACAGCATTACGTTTGTATTTATAACTTTCAAATTTTTTTTTTAGGTTCAGGATGATCTCCGGAAAGAGCTAAATCGACTTTACACAATGTTCATGGCCCGCAATCCTCACTTCAGGGGGCACTTCAGCGCTGTGGCCCACTCCCTGGGAAGTGTCATACTCTACGACATCATCATCAACTTCCAACTTGGCTGCGATAGTTGTGCGGGAACAGTCAGTAGTATTGCATTATACACAACTTTTCTTACACTAGGGCAAGTGATCTGCAAGAGTGGGTGTCCTGTTAATCAGCCTCTTACAGTAGACGTTGAAGAGCGAAGCACTGCCTGACTTGAGCAATTTGTGTTTTAAGGAATACAAAATTCTGTTGTTCTAAAATTGATATTTCTTTTTTTGATTGTGTTGAGTTGATTGAATTGATAAATTTTCGAGTTCCACAGAGAGCTACGAGGTACAATGCTTGAAAAAAACCCATACTAATATGCATTACCATAGTTTAAGAAATAGGCTAGCAATTATTGGAAACAAACTAGGTGATACCATCGATATCTTTCACACTAATGAAATGCAGATTAAACGTAATCTTACAAAATACTTCCTTAAATAAATATTTACATACTCTGAACCATAAGAAAACAAACAATATTAACGACATTACTGTTTATCACCGAACAAGTGATCCCTGTTCGATGGATGTCCATAGTTTTTTTTATCACCAAACAAGTTGTCTGTCCAAAGTTTTTTTTTTTTTTTCTTCTTTTGATCTTATCTTAAAATCA
Organism: Micrasema minimum; assembly: GCA_022494985.1. Taxonomy (NCBI): domain Eukaryota; kingdom Metazoa; phylum Arthropoda; class Insecta; order Trichoptera; family Brachycentridae; genus Micrasema; species Micrasema minimum. The sequence continues at coordinate 108,889 of JAGVSP010000734.1, forward strand.
TATTATGTATGTAACATTGCTTTGGCATTGATACTTACATTTGTTTTGTAAAAGCCCATGGGCGTGAATAAATAAATAAATAAATACTTAGAGACACCAGTTATGAGTCTGACCGCGGCATTAGAACGTGACGTTAACTTATGGGACTTTAATGTTTGCAGAGAAATATGCCGAAGCTCCGTCTCCTGTTCCCCTTGCAGCAGTTGTTCTGCCTGGGATCGCCACTGAGCGTGTTTCTGGCAATGCGGTACCCCAACCCCTCCCTCTGTGCAGTACTGCCCCGGGAATTTACACCACGACTATTCAACGTCTTCCACCTCTCGGATCCTGTAGCTTATAGGTCACTATAAATATTTATTATCATATTTGATGTATTAGAATGTATTCCTAGAAATGTCAACCATCATTATTAGACTGTCATAAACACCAACCTGTGCTTAAATAAATACATGTATGCTTAAATTACAAATTATTACTTTTTAATAAAGAGTTATTAAATACCAGCTTTGGTAGTTAAATGTTCATATGTCTGTATCTGTTTATATTTACAGGTTAGAACCATTAATCTCTCGTTTTCATGCTGAACAAGCTCCTGTTGTTATTCTTCCGTACCACACAACCCCGACAGCGAATAACAGTCTATCCCCAGCCAAAGGTATGTGCGTTTTATTCAGTATGACTAATGATGTTTGTATTATTTTTTTATGTATAATTGTATCGTCCCTGTAGCAGGTTCGTGGCGACTCTGGTCTTATGTAAAACATCCGTGGAACAAGACGTCCGAAGACAGTCCTTCTAAATCTAACAAATCTCTCGAGACGGAAAATCCCCAGTCGTGCGTACACCAGGACAGCGAACCGATCATCGCGTGCGAGTCCGCTACGGTGACGTGCTGCGGCTCCAAGGCCAAGTGCTCCAACAAGCACAAGGACGAAACTTGCAAGGAAAAGACTTGCGAGTCCCGTCCTTACAATCCGAAGAAATCATTCAAAGACAGGTGCTCGAGGAAGAATAACGTCTGCTGCGAGGCGAGATGCACAGAACTCTGTAAAGAGGGTGAAGATGTTTTACCATATCGCCTGGACTACACGCTGAGAGACACTGGAATGGCCAACAACTACCTGTCTGCCATAACTTCTCACACAAGCTACTGGAACAATTACGACGTGGCCCACTTTATCCTGAGCAACCTGCACCCCGAGATGGGCAGAGACGAGGAGACGTGACTCCCCAGCAGCTGGTGACGCGTGCCTTACCGCTCCGCTTGACCCAAGTGGCAGCGAAAGCATCCCTTAATGATTCTTCCACAGTGGAATGTCCAAAACCGAAAATGGTTTAGGTTAGTCCCAACTTGTAGATAGGCACCTCTAGGCCCTATTCCGTAATGAGTACAAATATATATTAACACTTGTTTAATTTGTAAGTAAACAGTGTAATGTAATTTTGTAGTATGGTTTTTTTTTTAAATTATCAACAATTATGAATACCGCAGGATGTTATTTCTAGAAAGTATTAGACTTGTTTTCTCTATGATGAATGTACCCAGCATACACAATACACAGGGTTAAACTAATCAAATTGTTTAGAAAATAAATTAGTATGTATTAGATAATGAATCTTGTGCGTCATCTTCCAATGCGAATTGTTCCAAGAAATATTATTGTGATATTTTCAAATAAGCTCAAGTAAAGCCATTGCCGATATTATTTGTTAACTTTTCTAGTTGTAATTATCCCGGAAAGACAGTGCCTAAATAGCGATTGCTTTTTTGTATTACCATTTTTAAATGTAACTTAAACAATCTCCGGTTTTAATTTATACTCTTTGGATTCTCAAAATTTATTTAGAAATACGTTTTAGGGGTATCAAATTTTTGGGACTTACAAAATGTTAAACGGAGAGACTTCCTACTGGATTTCTTACAGCGAAATTCATTTTAAGTTGGTCTAAAATATGAATTTTTAAATCAGTGGTAAATATATTACCTACTTGTTAAAATATTTTGTTTTATGTATGTGTGGCTCTAAGTAATCATGCAGCCCACTCTCGTAATTTAAAAATTATTATGATATTACGTTTTATGACCTATTTTATTTAATTTTTTGTGAATTGCAGTCAAACTATCAAGTTGGGTAGAGTAGTCCAGTGGTTAAAATTTTGAATATTATGATTATTGGATGGAATCTCCATTCCGAGAGATGTGCGGAGACATGATATTCACGTGAGACTAAAAATTTAAGCTAGGAAAGCTATAAGAAATAAAAATTGTATAGGTGTGATAAAATGGACTGAATCCCATTGAAAATGATTGGTAAGAAATTTATCTCGTAATTGACTATCAATGTATCTGTTGTATTGTGAAACTTTACTAATTTACACATTTCTGTAATTTTAATTACTATCTACTCTGTAATATTATTGTACATTATGTAGTAACAAACCTTAATGTTATGAAGCACCATGCTTTTTAAATAGGTAGTATTAATTCTGCCTTTGTGAACTGTAAATTTATAAGTTCCAAAACAATAAATAATTGAATTTAATTGTAGATTTCATCAGCACATTTAAAACAGTGTAAGGTTTCCCATATATTATTATTTAACTATCAAAATTTTAGATAGTTCATCCAATATTTAAAATGTTGAAGTTGAATCCAACAAATGTTACAAAATCCGTCACCTCTAAGCATCCATCCATACTATCAGACAATTAAGTAGCCATTGTCTATTATTCTGGTTATTCAATCAAAAGTTACGATACTTACGTTACGCGTGTTTTAAATCACTTTAAGAGGTAGTTATAATTCTCTCTTCTGATTTTCCTAGGCATTTATCACAACTCAAATATTTTTCATTTAAGATTCTAGTTCATAACTCGGACACAAACCACACTAGGTTTTTCAGAAAATATATCTGAACTTCTTATTTTTAATTTTATATTACAAGCCAAACAAACCTTTCCACTTTTATTCCACATTGAATGAATAATTCCTACCTGTATTGTACTCATTGTGGTTCTTGATTCTAAATGATAAATGGATAATAATAAATTATGTTATACCAAATATTATACAGGTAATATTGAATTAGGTCTTGAAATAATATACATTGGCCTCAATTTTATACCTACTTCGAAATGACAATAATAAAGTAGATTAAAAATATGTAAAATCCCTGTCTGAGCCAGGAGTCATTTTCCAATTTTTAATATTAAAATTCTCAATACTCTTAGTAAAGTAAGATATTGTTTAATTGGCACCTAATGTTCGAACCTTCAGGTTGATTTTTCAGTCGTGTTGACCATCGGGGCTGACCAGGAAATATATCATCAAAATTTAGCATTTCTTAGTAAAAATAAGTCTTAAGACTTTACAGTACACAAACCAAACACCTCATAATATTGTCCTGATTGCGCTAACCAGATAATCATAGTAGTTCCAGTCTGAGGTGGAATGTGCAAGGTTTTAAGGCTTAACATTAAATTATAATTAACACAATGAGAATACATAAATCCGAAATTATTTTATTAATAATTAAAATTGACGGTTTAAAACCCATACTGGTACAAGCGATGAAAATTCGAAAATTGAGTTTGAAAGTGAAAAAATTGACTATGGTGGTGGTGTTTTTGCTGTGCCAAAACAGCACAAGTGAGAAAAAATGATTGAGCCATCTAAGTGACTTTGTATGTGGCGTGCAGTTGGTTTGTGAGCCATAGAAGTATAACTGCCAACTGCCAGGCCTGTTAACTATCTTCGACGAAGACAGCATCCATTGTTTTACCTACCACGATGCAGAACCAACCAAGTGAGGTACAAGTGACTTTTTAGATTTTTTTCCATGCGAGTAATCAAGTTATATTAAATGCTTTATATGAAAATCGTCACCTTTTTGCTGGACCTATTATGTATTTTTTTAAATAATTACAAAATCACAAAAATGTATTTTTCTCTTATCTTCTGTTTTGTCGCTTGTAACAGTACAATTCTCAACCTGTCAATTGTGTATTGTCAATGTGACTGAAAAAAGCCTAAAATTGTAACTTCTTAATATATTTTTTACATTAACTAATCTATAAAAATTGTAAACTGAATCTAAAGTAAAACCTATATTGATAATTCCTTAGGTAAGCACAACGCAATTATTGTTTTATTAATGCGTTAATAAAAATCAGGTTTTTATTCGTTTAGTTTTCCAACTAGGTACTGTAAAATAATTTATAAGATATATATAATTTTTGTGTTTTTTTTTGTTCCTATTTTCTGTCTAGTCGTAATAGTATAGTTTTGTTCCTTAAAACCAAAAATTTTGTCCATAAAATGGATTATATAAGTAGTTTTATGTTTGTCATATTTATTTTGTTATATTGTGTATGTATATTATCTAATCAGAAGTCCACATTCCAAAATGAAAAAGATCTCTTGTTAATAAAATGATATCTCAAATATATTGTCTAGTCAAAAATAACAAATTCTGGTCCAAATTGTTATTTTTTAACATTCAAATCTTTCTCTTTCTAAATATGACGGATCCAGCAAAACTAATTCGACATGTGACTTTGTGGCATCTCTTTGCTCTAAAATATTAAAACTGTTGACAAATCATAATGTTGTACATAGGTATTATTGTTAATTATTATAAATAACATTGTTGGTTAATAAAATTATCCATGTTTTTATTTCATTGGTTTCTAATTTATAGAAAATTTTCACCGTGTATATAAATTATAACAACGCAAAAGTACATTAAAATGTAGAATGGTCAACAAGTTATCTATGCTATATTTAAATTTGCTGTACTGTTACAATTATTAAATTTGATAGGTACTCATTCACTCAAGGTTTTCCTATAATCTTTCAATTATGGTTTTTTAGCTTTTCAAGAAAAATTCTCATATGATTTTTTTATTTTATTTTATTTTATTTATAGGAAAATATCGATATATGAACGTAGAATACAAAAAATCATGATTACCAATTATAGTTTTTCACATTTATACAATTCAAAGTAGATGGAAAAAATAAATATAAGAAATAAAAATAAAGAGTTTTGAGGGAAGGATAGGATGATAGGGATAGGTAAAAGAAAAAGGAGATGACTGGGAATAGAATTAGGATTACCTTTCTGATAAACCTATCTATTTGTATATTCTGTCTGCAACAATATAGAAATCCTCAGTGTGGGAAGAGCCTATCATAGGGAAGGTTCTTGAAGAATTTTCCAGCGATATCATCGACCATCATTGAGAGGATGGTTTCTACAGCCGGTTGTATGTCTCGCATTACCTCTTCGGAGTGCATTTTGAGAATATGGTCTGTAATTTGACCTGGAATATAAAACACAATATCACTAAACATCCATTGAGACAAAACATATCAAACTATTTCAGTCTCTTCTATGTCATATTATCAACATTAGACTTTCCCTGTGTAATATTGACAATGGCGGTCTACCAGATAGCAGGGTGTAAAGAAAAGGCAGCTCTGTTGGGAATTTCAACACAAATTATCATTTTCTAAGCCATGCTCACTGCCACGTCATCACTATTTGGTTTATTGGAGGCTGGATTTTTATAAAGTCTAGTATTCTTCTCAAAAACTTCTGTACCAGAAAGCTAACTATATCTCTTCCGAGCGTTTATTTTACTTTTAAAACATGGGCGCCTATAAAGTTCCGTAATTATTGACAGGCAATAGACCGAAAAATGCAATACTTCATGTTTTTTTCTTTACGATAGTGAAGCACATATTCTTTAGCTCCGATATTTATCGATATCGATGTTTATTGACCCTACTTATGCAACGAGGATTATTCAAGTTGATTTTTTCCATGAAAAAAATATAAAATGTGATTTAAATTAAAACCCTTTTTTTTTTTTTTTCTTTTTTTGTCGCGACCCAGAATTTCTCAATTTACATTACGACAATAAAATAGTCCTATGCATATTTGGGTTTTCTGTAGCTCCTGCACTTGATGACACACTCCAATTAAGGAGTTTATCTGGACTGTATTTAAGTTTTTTTTTGTTAAGAAATTATGTATATTTTGTAATATTTTTTATTGAATAAAGACTTAAAAAAAAAAAGTTTTACAACAGCGCTTTCGTAATATAAACTCTGCTTTAAACGTCTGGGTATGTTTATAAACTACAAAATGTTGAGCAAAAATTCAATATAAATGTATTAAATTGATTAAAACTTCTTCATAAATAAAGTCGATTTTTATGAGAAATCGATTCAGTAACGCATTAGGACAACCCTAATCGATACATAATCGAGCTGTCAAAAGTAAAATAAACGCTTGGAATTGGTATAGTTATCATATTTTAAGAAGCCAGTATCTTGACCACAAGACATTTTTGTTGTAAATAGCATTGATACAATCCAATAACTGTACTCACTTTTCATATCCCCACCAGTATAAAGATTCTCAAAGTCAGAATCTGCTCCGCCAACTGCCACTTTAACTTCGGTTTCCTTTATCATAAAGTAATCCTTTCCTTTTCTGTTTACCTTGGCTCCAAATATTGTAATTTCTGCTGTGTTGTCAGCTAAAAAAATCAGTAAAAATATCAGTAGTAAATTAAGAAACCTACCTAAAACTTATTTAACAAGTCAGTCAGTAGGAATGAATATTGTGGGAATTTGGGAGGATTTTTATACTTTGCTTATGATTGTAATTTTGATTATCAGGACAAAACTATGACTTACTAAAGTTAGCCATTAGGCGACCACTTCCTTCGATGGGTAACATTTCAAATTCTCCGATTAACATATACTCTGTATCAACGTAGACATGGTTGAATGTCGCTGTGAGGATTATGGTTTTATTCTCCAAATCAGCACTGTAAAAATACAAAGTTATTATTTATATTATTTTTCTTGTTATGTTTACATTAATAATTTGGAATATCTTCAGTTGAAAATTCACAATGAATATTGAAATCCATGCAATTCACACGATGCTTATGTAATCTTTTGTTCACTAACTAAATTATCCTAAAAACTCCCAAGAAAAGTGCGCGGTTTCATATGTTTACAATGTGAATTTTTTTACTAAAAATTCCTTAAGTAAAAACACCTGAAGATCTTATTCAAATGTGAGATAAAGAATGATTTAAACTTGAACTTCAAATTTTTGTTTATAAAAGAATTTTAAAAAAACATGAAGATTTAGCAAAGATGGGAGATATTTTAATGATTTTTAATGACCTAAGTCTAAAACGTGAAAACATACGACAGAAACTGTTGATAATAAGTCTGTCAAAACAAGTAAAAAATATTATTTAAATTCGTAATCCTACAGTTAGTCTAAAATAATTATTTTGTACTTTATTTATGTTAGGAGCGTCTATTTACATCTCTGTTATAAAAATTATGTACAAACTCTGAGAACATACCATGCTGTAGGGTAGGAATGTAGTTTCATTGGACAAGAACTAGAGTAGAACCTTGATATTGATTTCATAATGATGTTGTATTATATGAACTTGAAAAGAATCAAAGAGCACAGTGATTATTTATTATTTCTATTGAATATTTATTTATTTCAAACTTCATGTACAATTACAAGCAAGTGTACAAGAGCAGGGTTATTGGTTTTAAGTAATATCTTCTTTTGATATTGTTTTTAAATAAATATTTTATAATTCTGTGACATAGTGCTTCCGCCTCGTGGATTATTGGTAGCGTTGCTGTCTTTGTGTCCAGAGATCCTCGGTTCAAATCCCTACTTCGCCACGACTCTATTCCTATTTTCAAGCACAACCTGCTTAGGCTTCATTGGAAATAGTTTTTTGTTTTATAAAGAAACATTTGAGTTCTTATGATATACTAAAATATTTCAATTTTGGGGCTGCTTTCAAATAGCCGGAAATAACTGTGCCAGAATGCAAGAAACAAGTTGTGCTGGAGTGGAATTCGATCCTTGAGATTCTAATCGGGAGTCTTCAAATCTACCACTATACTTACCACAATCACAATAATTACAAATTAAATTATGTGCAAATATCATAAGATTGCATAGATTTCTTTTTTATTTAAAAAAGCATCCAGTAGTAATTTTTCTATGGATTGTTAAAAAAATAACAGCCTGCTTACTCAACATCCGTAAACTCGTATTCCGTGAGTCCATACACCAGAACGTCCATGAGCACAGCCTTGAAGGTGAGGTTGTCGGTGCTTTGCTGGACTTTGATGGAGGGGACCTTGAACGGCTCCAGCGATGGAAGGCTCAGCTCCGGAATACCCTCGGACATCTTCTGGCGCAGGATGTCGGTGGCGTTCCTGAGGCACTCGTTGAAATCTTCCAAGTTGTGGCATATTGGAAGGAGATTAGCTGAAAAATATACATTTTTATGACCCTTATGATGCCAATAGCATTGAGTATCTTTAGTTGCTAATTTAACCTGTAGTAATTTTAAACTGTGTAAGGCTGGAAGTCACATTATGGTAAATTATTCAGGAGAATTATTAAAGTGTATTCAGCTTAGAGCGGTGTATAGACAATAGACACCGTGTAACAAAACTTGATGTACAATCGGAAAACCATTGAATCATATTTGTAGTCAATTTTGCAGAATAATTTTTTTTGATTTGACCCATACTTTTCGAGAAAATTGAGTAAGAAGTTGATTTTTGCAAATTGTTATCAAATATAATTTTTTTAGTAAAATTAATACTATCCATAAAGAAAACCAAATAAATAAACCGCATTTTAATAAGAATTTGCGCAAAGATTTTTTTTTTTTTAAATCATTCAAAATTCATACTACACATTCGACTCCAAATATGATGTAGATTCACCAGTTTTTGGGTTGTACTACTAGTTTTGTTACTCCTGTACTGGACTTCCGATGTTTTAGAACTATTTTAGTAATGGTATACCGGAAGACTTCCACGCATTTACAGAATATGAATAAATTAACAAAATGTCATATTTAACACAATTTTGCAAAAAAATATGACTTCCAGCATTTCAGCAGCAGTGATTTTTCTCGTGAAATGATCTAATATGTTTTTCTTTGTAGTGGGACTGAAGCATTAGACTGATTATCTTGCCTTCATATAATAAATTATCAAGTACAACAAACTACAATCTAATTTTATTTATAAAAACTTGGATGCTTAAAAATGCTTACCTAATTGTTCTACTTTATTTGGGGATTCCGTTGTGGTGCTAGTTGTAGTTTCAGGATAGGCCACAGCAGATGAAATTAGTAAAACCACCTCAACCATTACCCCGAACATCTTAAAACTTAACATTGCAATAATAATTTATATCTTAACTTAAAACCTTAATAGATCTGCAGCATTTTTCCAACTTTATGTTCTTATATAAGTTTTCCATAGGACCGTGAGTGTTTGGATTGGGGTCATACACCATGTTAAGAATGATGGATTAGTGATTAGTATATATATGTTTATAAGGTGCTTGTCATTCTTTATATTGACTTCTGTGAACTTGATCTTGTTTGAGTGAAGGTTGACACTGAACTACCCTTGTACATTTCTGACTAAACATGGCTGCAGGCTGATTTATTAAATTCATAAAAGATACATTTTTAATTGTGTTTAAAATTGTTTGTTTACATTGTAAACTGTTCCGATAAGCTTACGTTTACATGAAGATTAAGCACATGGATGGAGTAACAAGTGATTTGAATTTGTAAGGAACACAGAGGTGGTGCAACGGACACAGCATTTTGACAAGTTGGGCCATATACTAAGGTAGTTTGTGGAATCCACATGCTCCACATAGGGAGCGGATATGGAATAATGATGATGCTAAAAATTGACGATCAAAGATTAGTCAATGCGCCTTTATATTCCCCATTTGAACTCAACTTTACTAGGTTTATTTAATATATTATCATCTATTATTAATTTATTTAGCACCATTTTCTTTCAATAATACTAATAACTCGATACTGTGTTGAAATTTTTTTCAAATTAAAAATTATGTTCATAAATGTTCTGTAAAGGCCATAAGATTTTTCAGATTTCAGATTGAATACATTTATCAGATTATTCATTTTTTGTAGCTCTCTGTAGACAACTCAAATATAAACAAGTTTTGTAATTTATATATCATATATGTATATATTTTTGTATGTTTTCAAAGCCATAAACGTATTGATCAAAACGTAGGTAATAGGTTTATTTATTTAAACAAAATCAAAAGTATTTTTATAAAAGTTTTTATTGAGTTACCTACTTACATTTGCATCAAAACTTAGGGTAATGGGATGTAATAATATAAAAATGTATTGGGTAAATGTGATTTCTGCATAATCAAATAGATAAAAGTGATAGGTATACCAGATATTTCATTAATTACTTAGACTAGCTCTTCATTATAAAAAATTACAAGCAAAATAATAATAACTTACTGTATATTTTGTAGGTAGGTACTAAAACAATAAAGAAAAATTTAAAAATACTACTACCAGTGTAGTATTTAAACATTTCAAACATAAAGGAAACATTAAAAGCTAATGTATAAAACACAAATGAATGTTTGTTATTATTTTCAGGTAAAAAAAAAGTTTATTGAGTACTGAATTACCTACCTACATTTCATAGAAGGATCTCATAATATTTTCTGGCTTATTATGCCGTGTTTTAGCTTTTGTCAATGTGCCAACAGAAAGCCCTGAAAAGCATTATTTATTTATTTACGGAAGAAAATCCATTTTAAATACATAGATAAGCAAAATAGGGATAACAAGCAGTAAAAATAAGTGACAGAACATTAAATTGGTGAAATGTGGACACACTCAAGACAGGATCGGGAATGTTTAAATCTTGATAGACTTACACCGAAGAAGTCCAGATCCCGTCTTGAGTTTACAATACGACACAATCGAGACAATGGGGCATGAAAACCATAGTTAGTTTTGTGATGACTAAGGAACAGCACGTCATTATTTCTCAACCTACGGACTGGAATACAAAAAGTCACTTGAGTCAGGAAAGATGGTGCATTATCTGTACAAGAATCTACGAACTTTGAGGTTTTAATTATTTTCTTTGTTTTAATTTGGAAGTTGACTGTGCCGATGATGTAAGGAGTGAGGAGTGTATTATGAAGGGAAAGTAGAGGGGAGTTAGTTCTGTCGTCACCGTTTAGTTTTCTAGAATGAGCTCAGAGAGGGGAATGGTGCCGAAGATTCTGTTGAGGTAAGTCTGCAGAATAACGTTGGCTGTGTCCTCGACAATAGGCTTCATGATGTCCAAAACCAGGCGGGGGTTGGCGTTGAAGAAGTTGGCGGCTGTTTCGGCTAAAAAATAAATAAAAAATTAAGGAAAATGTTAATAAAATAATAATAATAAGCAACATTTTGAGTGTGTCCAAATACTTGTAGACATTGTACATTGTAAAAAATGTTGTTTATAAAAATTAGCTGGTAAAAGTTATAAGCATGACAAATTGAAGATTCATCTTCAGGCGTTTCCTAGTAGATGATATAATTCGGTAAGAATCTCACTTGCAATCATAAAGGTTTCTGCTAAAATGCTTAGCAATTTTCTCAATGGATGACAGAGAGTGTTCACATGTGAAGCGTCGCGCCATTTTACTGTATATTGGCAGATATGGATATCAAATAGGTACTAGGTGAAATGGGGAATGTTGTAATACATCAAGTGGCCACTTAACCCAGCCAATGACAGGTCATAAGCCCTGTAAACGCCTAGATATCCATATTCCCTTCCAAACTTCTCGTCTCTGTTGAGATGTCAAATTGTAATAATAATAAGCTTTAATTGACAAGCTTCCAACTAAAATTAAATTGTTTTTATAATAACCCTTAAAATTACAAGGTTCCAGATATTTTTAAAAAATGTAAAAAATATCTAGTGGTGGCCCAGGGGTAGCGTCGCCATCTCTGAGTCTAGAGATCCCCGGTTCGAATCCCCATTCCGCCACGATTAGATTCCTATTTTCAAGCACAAGCCGCTTAAGCTTTATTGAAAATAGTATCTACAAATTGAAATTTGTGCAAATATCATAAGATTGCATAGATTTCTTTTTTCACCAAAAAAATATAAAATAAAAATCTACCAATTAATAAATAAATATGCTTCATATTATACCTAAAATGAAGTTAATATCAGGAATTCTTGTTATTCAAAATTTAATTGGGGGGGAATTATTTTAATTTATAGGGTTGAGAAAAATCTCTCGATTTTTGAGTTCCCTCCGGGAATCGAACTCTGAACATCTGAATCGTGAGTCCGGTGTGCTAACCATTACACTACCGCCATAATCTGGTTATTATAATGCTGTCCTTAGTAATAAAACACAAAGCGATGCAATGCTCCTTTCTTAACAACATGTTAGTATGAAAGTCCTCACCAATAAGCGCCGTGGAGCCATCCTTGTCCACGAACTTGACCTTCCCGTTGCCGATCTTAATTTTGGAGCTGAATTTGTCGATCTCCAGGAAGTTCACTCCCTTCTTCTTCACCACCTTGGCGCTGCCCTTCACGAATGTCGAGATATCGGCTGAAATAGTGCACCGTATTACTTTATTATTCAATACTAATTTTAATTTAATTTAATTTAGTTTAGTACATTGTAGTTTTTATGACATATTGTTATTTTTAATGCATTCCTCACTGGGGGACCCATGCCGAGAAAAGCATTTTACAGGTAAATGTATTTTTTTGTCGACATTATTTATAAAAATATAACAAGTACTTAATCAATGTCACTCACTAATACTATCACAAAAATGGTAGGTAGATAAGGTTCAAATATATTATGACAATATTATTGTTTCAATATCTTGAGTCTTGAGCACAGTAAGTTATCATAGATTAATACACATCGATATTAAGTGATTTTTTATGTGGTGACCATGGTTTCAGGATCCACGTAACTACTACTACTACTTTCACCTATCCGCACCCGATGGTGCATAGAGCACTGCACTGGTACACTAAAAGCAGTGTATCTCGATCATTAATGAATTATTTTATTGAGTATCTTGATTATTTTTCAATACAATATTTTATTCGGGATACAAACAGATGTACAGGTAAAACATAATACAATAAAAACTAATCACTAACAATAACATGCCTGCCATCCAATTAAATGCATCCGCAAGTAATTTTAAACAGTTATAAGAAGTAAAAAAAAACTAACTAATCCGGCCAAGGCCGCATACATTCTCCTTTTTTTAAAAGTAAATATTTATGATGAAAAGAAATTATGAAAGTAAATATATATGGAAAACAATAAAAATGAATGAAAGAAATAAAAGTTAATTTACTTATTAATTTACTTATAATTTATCCATAAGAAAAATCATAGTAATAAACAGTTTGAAATATATATATACTATAATCTGTACCTACTTGAGAGCTGAACAGCCACAGAAAATCATCAGTAAACGCGTTTTAGTGATTTTTGACCGAGGTTCGCTGTAGAAATACGAGTTGTGTTTAAACATCACTAAAATGACATTTTAAACAAACGTTGTTTGTGTCTCCTGAAAAACTGTGCTTTTAAACATGGCTTTTTGACTCTCACCTGAGAGTACCTAGAGAAAGGATCAAGATTCAAGATACACTGGACTTGGTGTACCAATGCAGTGCCCTATGCACCATTGGGTAATAACGGAAAGTAATAAAATAGCTATTGTTATCACGAAATTAATTCCATAAAACCTTTTACAATTTTTTTGCGAATTCCACGATTCTGATTTGTATTATGATTTCTTTTGCTATCTAATATAAACATTTTCCCCGCTTTCCTTTTAATCTGTAAATAATGCAATCCAATAATGACGCTGCGTAAACGATTAGTTTTCTTTAATGTGGTCGTATTTCTGTTCTGTGGTTGGTTGAAATTATTGGAGCAAAGACGTGAAACCGGTAATTTTTTAAAACATTGTATTTATGAACAATATACTTTCTCCATTCCCGATTGAAGGCCGTGAGGGGATTATTCTCAAATCACATAGGTATTAATTAAAAAAGCATTTTATTATTTTTATTGTAAATATACGATTAGTAGCAGCAAGACGTATTATATGAGATACTACTACTGCTACTTTCCCTCATCCGCACCCAATGGTGCATAGGGCACTGCATCGGTACACCAAGTGCAATGTATATTGATTATTTTATTAGGTACATGAAGGTCGGGTGATCAGTCTTACGCTTCAGTACCAGTCAAAGTTATCACACATTAAATATTAATATGCAGGTATATCACATGTAAATAAATAATTCATGCTGACCCCCTGCGAGAATCGAACCTGCGACCTCATGCACAGTAGCTAAATGCTCTACCACTATTCTTACATTATTTTTACACTCTAAAAAAAGTTATAGCAATAAAGCCATCTGGGGTTAAAAATGTATTAAATGCGTGTCCTAAAAACGATGGTTTAAAAATATTACTTTTTGACTCTCAGGGCACTAATAACCAAAAGATCTTATGTGTATCGCGTCGGTAAAATCTCTTTGAAAATTTACCTATTACCTCATATACATAAGTATCTATTTACTTCGTACAAGAATTTCAGAGAAGTGACATTCCATACATGAAAAATACTACCGTGTCTGAGGGGTCTAGTTACCCACTACGTCACTCACTACGTCATCGATAGGCATCTACGTCATCACTAGACATCTGCGTCACACATTTCGTGTATTGGCCTAAGTGCTGGCGTGGAATTTGATAATAAGTGGTGTTATGAAATTAATACTAGGAAGCGTATATTTTTAGATTTTTTTTATGGAAACGCCCTTTCTAGTGAATTCTTGTCCGAAGCCTATATAGGTGTAGATATTTTGGCGGTTTGTGTACAGAAATATTAACTACTAGATACACCTAAAAGAGGAAATATAATTTTTGAACTCAATCTTTAAAGTTTGTAGTTTATCTTTATCTTCACGTGAATCGATGCTACTAGAGAATACCCCCCGTTGATTGAAATCAAGAGTGAATACGATTATGCAACATAAGTGCAGTCTCAGTTGGTTACGATACATGTTATTATTAATATTATTCACAAAGTTGATTGACCGCCCAGATCCAAATCACGACCTATATTATTTTGATTTAACACAAAAAGGAGGTACTTACATAACAACATTGTACGAATTTAATATTAAAGGAATAATAAGATCGCGAGACTAGTAATTATAAAAAAACAAGTTTATAAAAAAAAAAAAAAAGTGTTTCTTAAAAACAAAACAAAAAAAATACTTATTAAAAAACTAATTAACAATTTGTTATAAAAAATAACGACGTAATATAAATATTAAAAACACGTTTTACTATTTCAAAACTATTTCATATCTGGTGCCTTGGAATGGCGCTGAAGCGTAAGACTAATCATCTTGCCTCTATGTAACAAATAATCATGATTCAATGCACTTGGTGTTCCATTGCAGTGCCCTATGCACCATTGGGTGCGGATAAGGAAGAGTATTAGTTTAATACAAACCCTCGCACATCATTAATAATACTTTTCGGTTACAAGAATTTTAAAATGGAAAGCGGATTTTACACTTTCTTTCGAAACCTTTCAGGATTTTTCAGTCAGACCGATATTTAGCAACGCATTTGTACCATAAAGTGCCATTTACAGGCTTATTTACAGGCACACACTGTTGGTTTTAAAACGTTCATATTTATGCATCTTCTGTATAGCTAAACTCTGGCTTTTATGAGAATTTTTTTTTTTTTTTTCAATCTAGATTTAAAAGTCATATTACACATTTGACTCCAAATATGATGTAGATTTACCAGTTTTCGGGTTGTACAACGAGTTTTGTTACTCCATGTATATACCTCAGCTGGTTATGCGATCATCATGTTAAAAAAATATTGAAGTAGGTAGTATTACTTATTATTAAGCACTTACTGAAATTTCCCTGCATACTTCCTTTGCCTCCGAGGGGGATGAGCAGCAGTCTACCTTGTACGTCATATTCTGACGTCACATACATTTGGGGCAGAACCACAGACAACTCAGCCGTGTACTTGTTCAAATCAACCCTGGAAACAATGGACATAATATAAAACATAATATTATAATATTATAGTACCTATTGTGCGCTTGAGAAGATGCATTCATAAAGATCCCATTTGCCGAATATCGTATCCGAAATACCGCCGCTATTTTATCCGCTAACGTGATAAATTTATATTATATATCTCTTCTGATTGATCAGTAATTATGTTGGGAATTACATTTTTTGTAAATACTCCTTTCACTTGTTCCCGGACGTTGGTTCCCAGCAACATACAAATTATTATCCATAATATATTTTACGGGTAAACGGGTAATACCTGGCTCACTGTTTTTTTTAATACGATAATTAAAAATAATAAGACAATCAATAGATCTAAGACATTGTACACAGAACAGCATAATGTACAAAAGGATTCAAAAGGTATAATGAACTACCTGAGACTGTCAAAATAAACGGATTAAATTAATTCAGAAGGAACCTTAGTAAAATACTAATGTAATACAGCAAAGTTTCTGAGCCATAAATTCTGGATACCACGATAATAACTTACTGCAGTTATATCAAGAATAACGTATTGCAGTTACCTTATTCAACCAGGAATCATTCGGTTTTTATTTGGAATGGTAACAAGAATACAACCCACTTGCTGGAATATTCGAAAGAGATTTTATTTCTTACACTATATATTTATACGAAATTAAGATATTTGAAATCAGTGTATTCCTATATTTAAAACATAAAAAGCGTATTTGTGACCAGTTATAAATATTTAGATGAAAAAAAAAGTATTATATTATAATGTAAGAATTTTTTTATAGCTAAATAAAAAAATGTACAAACAAACAAATAACTGGGGAAAAGACTAAAAACAATAAAAGGGGGGTTTTTAGAATTCCGGGTTCATGACCTTTTAGACTTTTAGACTTCGATCCGGTTATAGTTTGATATTTGGGGATTTCAGAGCGAATTTTGTTATAGTTACCTACGTTTCACGGATTTCATACAATATCCATAGCGTTCGACTATAAATCCTACGATTTTTACCGATTTTTAAGGATGTTTTCTCTCGATTTTGAATTTTCACGGGCCACCAGGGTTCTCTTCACAATATAGGTAATACAGAAGCAGCTTACTTGAGATTCTTGACCCGGAACCCGCTGGAGCCGAACGTCTTCATGTTCGCCAGCTTGGCCTTGATCTGTATCGCCTCCAGGTTCCTGTCCACGGTGAGGTGGGGGATCTCCAGCGGCTCGTACGGCGGCACCTTGATCTGGGGGATCCCCTTCGCCAGGTAGGGGCGCACCTTCTCCACGGCTGCCAGCACGCACTTCACAAACTCCGGGTCGGAGCGCTTGCATTGTGGTACGTAGTCGGCTGGAAAAAGGTACAAAGGATTATCTTGGAATCATAAATCAGCGGAAAATTAAAACTAATCCCCACCTAATGGTGCATAGGGTACTGCATAGGTAAACCAAGTGCAGTGTATCTTGATCATTTTATTACATGAAGGTAGGATGACCAGTCTGAGGCTTTAGTACCAGTCCAAGGTAACACACATGAAATATTAATATGAAAATGAATATTTCATGTTGATCCCCTACGGAAATTGTACCCGCGACCTCAAGCACGGTAGCCAAATGCGTTACCACTATGCTACGAGGTGGACGGACAAAAATAAAACACGCATAAGATATACAACATTTTGATTTAGTCCAAATACTTGTCGATATCCATATATTTATCCTGATATTCATATTCCTTTCTAAATCTTCTCGTCTTTGTTGAGATAAGTCTGAAAGTTACTTACGTAGAACTTTCGCTCCCACACTGCAGGCGCAGATAACAGCAAAAAGTAAATACAGCTTCATCTTAAATTATTTACAAATCCTCGCACATAAACCTATATTTTGAGATCGAGTGGTCGCTTTTCTTAAATAAATGCACACATAAAACTGCACGAATTCTGCAACAAAAAAAGTATATTATTTAAAGTTTGCACAGAAAAGTTTTGACAGATGATAATCAAACGTAGCCGCCTAAAAATAAGCGGGATCAAAAGTATTTGAAATAAGAATGTTTGGTAGTAAATTTAAATTATTTGAGTAGGAACCTTACTTGCCGAAAGAAAAGTGACAACTGAGGCGGTATTGGGTGCTTACACAACGAATATAACTGGCCGGGTGGGAATATTTATGTGCCCTAAATTGTAATTTTGCTGTACACGGCCACGCGATTTTTTCCCGCTTAATCCGAAAAGCAACTCCTTTTCTATGGCATGTTGTTTTCTATGGTCCGTCGTCCGGCGGGAAATATTAGCAAACGGCCGACTCACTTGAATTTCTCAATGACGGGGAGTGGAGACCTGCCATTTAATATTATTTCACCTGGCTTGTTTTGGATTTTGTGCAATAATTAATCTTTTAAGGCGATGTTTAATGTTTATGTATAGGTACATTTGCATATGGCGTTACAGCCTAGAGCGACCATTTGACCGTTTAGGAAAACGTTTAGTTTTAATGTTTCATTTCTGAATATAACTATTATACCGCTAGAATAAGTATTTGCAAAATAGTTTTATTTCCATCGAGAAATTATTTTATAAAACCGTCAAGCAAACCCGTCTTATTCCGTCCTGGATACTTAGTAATCCATTTCAGCCAATAGGAACGGCCCATTAGATCATGTGACAAATTGGCAGCTTAGTTATTTTCTATGAAGTTTTTGATAGTTTTGTTGTGATGTGCTCCGCTTATTTTGTTGGTTTTTATTCGGTTTTTATTACATAACTGTTGAATTATAAGTTTAAAACATAATGGAGACCCCTTTTCAAAGTGTACGTCGACAAAAGCGAGAATGACTACCTCTCAGCCACAAAAATTGGTAAAGAAATTTTGCCAAAATTTGCGGTAAGTACATACTTCAATGTTACAATAAATATACTAAAAAGTTTGCAAGATTCGTCCTGAAGCATCATTTCCAACGTTCACATGTTTTCTTCACATGTTCTCGCTTCGTTTTTTTTATAGGTATTCTTCAAATGCGATTTTTTTTATCACAATAAGTTTATTTTTCTTCTCAGTTAATTTTCAGGTACTTATAATTTTTTTCTAATAATTTTCCTGTATTAATCGAGTGAATAAATTAAACATGAATATTTTTCTCCCAAGTTTTTACCATAACAAATTAATTTAACAGAAAAAAGTTGAATAAAATGATCAGATAAATCATGACATTAACAGTAACATTTTGATTTTGATAACTATGAATATGGCATTTCAAAAATTTCTTATTTTAATAGTCAGTTTTCAAAAATAGCTTTCTATGAGTGACTTGCAAAACTGGCTAATTCCAAACTTAAATGGTCAATTTCTCATTTATTTTCGAGATATTTTTTTTTTTTTTTTTTTTTTATATAAAAAAGAAATCTATGCAATCTTATGATATTTGCACATATTTCAATTTGTAAATACTATTTTCAATAAAGCCTAAGCGGCTTGTGCTTGAAAATAGGAATCGAGTCGTGTCAAAGTGGGGATTCGAACCGATATAAATATATATAATGATTCAGATATAATTTAATGAATGGAATGCATTTTTTTTAAATGAAGTAAATACATTTTTAAAAACTTCTATTAGTTTTTTTGCAATTTCCCAACAAATTGTTCGGGTGAAATAAGCCGTGTTTGCAAATATACCCCTCATTAATTAATTAAATAATTTTCCGCGCCAATGGAATTTAATACTTAGCGCCATAAACCAAGCTTAGCTTAATGAATTTACTATTATTTATTTAACAAGAAACTAGCTAAATTTTGCAACCGTTCAGACTGCACCCATACAAGTCGTCAGGGGCGAGTATCGCATACACTTTTTATCGTACATCTATGCGGATTGCGAAATATACGCTGCGCGAACATAATGCGAATATAGACCTAGTTTAACTGGGAAGTTCGTGGGCTTCCTTTTCCAGTCAATCTTCTTTAACAAATTTTTGTTTTAAAGTGGTCGCATTTTGCCTGAAAATCAGTCAATAAGTTAATCTGGGATTTGAATATGTTCTAAGCATAAAATTTTAATTCAAAATTTATCAGTAGAACCATTGTAGAACATATTTATTCTGAACTTTGCTCAGACTATTATTATTATAGATGATAAATTCCTTGGTTTATACGTACTTAAGAGTACTTGACTTACGACTTTCAAACTTGTCATCTTTCTATCGATTCGTTTTTTTCTTCTCACGTCATCTTAGGAACGAAACTGGCTTAGATAAAAATATAAAACAAGTGGTTTTTTGTCTTTTGTTTTTGACATTTCATGCAAAGACAGATAATTACAAAAAAAATCGGCAAAGCAGTTGACTACGCCGAATACGTTTAATTTCGAGACACCTTGTAAACCGAATGAAGCAAGAATTCCGCGCTAGCCTGGCGTCAAATTAGAAGCAATATTTGGGCGCCTGTGCGTTATAATGTAAACTAGGCCTTAACCCTGGTGGCCTCGTTACGCGCCACGGATGGACGAATAGAACAATAAATTCTTATTATGAAGTAAAAATAATTTATTGGTATTCCATTTTTTTTGGTTTGAAGGCTTAAGTTATTTATACATTGTTCAAAAGGTTATAGATTTCTGTTACAATCCGTTATATAACTCTCTAGTTTTTTTTTGTATTGACAGAGTTGTGAGAAAAAGCCATTGTAAGCCATATTTCAGGATATTTTCAAGGGACTGAAAATACTTCAGTGCTTTTTTTTTACTTGACTTTTTGCAATAGGGAAATGTATTTTTTTTTGTGTGTGAATAGTAATGAAATATTAGAAATTTTTCAGTGAAACATAAAAAAAATAATTCACAAGATTTAGAAACAGAGCTTATAAAAATTGATTGACCGCAAACGGATGCTTTAAAAGCACTTATCTCCTAAGCGCACAAAAAGGGTCGTACTGAATATATGTGTATAGTTCATGCGTAGAACCAGAGAAGTGGCTATGTACTTTTTTTAAATTGCAAAAAATCTCATTAAATTCGGTTTTTGCTTTTGTCTTTTTAATGGATAGTATTAATTTGACTGAATAAATGATATTTGATAACAATTTGTAAAAAATTCTTCGAAAAAAATTCGCTCAATTTTATCAAAAACTATGGGTCAAATAAAAAACTATCGGTCACTGGTTTCCCGCTTGACATCGATTTTTGTTACACAGTGTATAAAATTATGCGAATTTCAGACTGTAAAACTACAATCTCTACTTTTTATTTATTTGTTAGAATTGGCACCTACGCACTGTTCAATAAACATTACCACATGTACTTCAAACTAGTTCCTAGAGATCAGGGAACTATTAGATACCGGAACACATACCTACAATTTAAAAAAAAAGTATTAATTCTAGGAAAAAAAATAGGAAAGGGGTTTTTTATTTTATTTTTAAGATAGCTAAAGGCAGCAGTAAAAGAGCAAAAAAGTCACTTAAAATTCTAGGGAACCGGCCAGCTTTCTATTTATTTATATTATTTCCGTAAAAAAAAATTAAAATAATTGCCGCCAAATTTTGCGTGCGGCGGTAATTTGGTGCCATGCTATAAGTATGTGCTTTCTCCGAAGGGGTAGGCAGAGAGGATAGAACGCCACACCACCCTGTCCTGGCATACTTTTCTTGCTTCCTCCACATTCATCCATCTTCTCATGCACGCACGTCGATTATTCCGACTTCTTACATGCCCACTTTCAAGCATTTGTTTTACTTGATCATGCCATGTCTTTCTCGGCCTTTCTCGACTTCTACATTCAGGCACAGTCGCATCATATATTTTTTTAGCCGTTCTTTCATCATCTATTCGCTCTACATGACCTAACCATCGTAAAAGACCTTTCTTAATTTTGTCGATAATTCTTATCTCAGCCTTGCATTCTGCTCCAATTTTAACATTAGTGCACCTATCATACATTGGTTTACCACACATTCGCCTGAGAGATCGCATTTCAACTGCATTCAATCTACTTTCATCCTTCTTTTTCCAACTCCATACTCATCCTTCTTTTTTTCTAGTCTAAGTAATTTTTTAAACTATTTTGATAATACAAGTGCGAAAATGTCACATAACTCTGCGATTATGCATAATTACCGCTGTTTTTTTTTTCTAAGATTCATTTTTGTGATTCCCAAATAGAATTGGTAATACCGTTTATAAAATAAAAACGATGAACACAATGGTTTTGTCTTTGTATTGTTATTAAAAGTCTTTATTTTATTGTGATTGGCAGGACATCCTTTTTTTGCTAGCTCATGGTTTTGATAATGAATGTTATTATATAATACCTTTACTTGAGTGTTTATTTCAAGTTGAATGCGGCTGTTTTACAGGTAATGTTTGGATACCTAATTAATACCATGTTATTTTGCAATAATTCGCCACAACACTGAAAAAATTCTACTTATTAACGACAAGTTAACAAGCATTCTTAAAGAAAACATCAGTAATTATCATTGATGTTTTATAATAATTTTTGGTTTCCATATTAATATTCCCTGTATGAGACCTTGGACTGGTACTAGAAGCGTAAGACTGATCATCCTACCTTCATGTAATAAAAATTATCAATATACAATGCACATTGTGTACCTACGATGCAGTACCCTGCGCTCCATTGGGTGCGGATAAGGGAAATTAGTAGAAGCAGTATTTGAATAAGAATTACCAGCAATTGTTTAGTTATGTTATCTTTCCTGTTAAATAAGGAACAATTTTCGACGACATAGAATACGTAAAACAATTCTTAGTTAGTTGACTGATAAAATCATTCGGCGATTCCGATACTTTTAATCAGGAAAGCCTAGCGATATTATCAGAATGCTGAGGAATTATTACTAGGACGCTTAGTAATACAGGGTGTAATAAAACTCGACGTACAAGCGGGAAACTAATGAATCTACATCGTATTTGGAAACGATTGTGTAATATGACTTTTTAAACTGAGCTTGAAAAAAAAAAATTTTTTCTTCTCACAAAAGTTTTCATAAGTATGGCGGATTAGGTAAAATTGTTCAATTTCATATTAAAACGCGTTTTTTAACTTTGTTTTCTTTATGGATAGTATTAATATAAGTAAATACTTGATATTTGATAACAATTTTCCAAAAAAATTCGAAAAAAAAAAAAAAAAAAAAACAATTAATATTTTTGTACTCAATTTTCTCGAAAACTAAGGGTCAAATCAAAAAAGTTTATTCTACAAAATAGACCCCAAATATTATGTAGATTCACTGGTTCCCCGCTTGTACATGGAGTTTTGTTACACCCTGTATATCAGACGACGCCGAGTAATAAAATATCAAAGCGCTGATAATATTAATATGCAATCTTACAGACGCTGCAAATTTATTAGAACGACAAAAAAATTTTTTTTTTCTCAGTGAAGAATTGAGCACTGTACGCACACTGAAAAAACACGTTTTATTAAGTTTTAATGTAATCTATATTTTTTTTTGGTAAATCATTACTTACTGCAATCCATTTTATAACTAGTATGATTGTGAACGAATTTGATTAGGAAAATCCGATTAACGCCGATTTACGTCCGCGTCGTGGCATAGCGCGCGGAAAGGTTTTGACTGCCCATTTTTGGCATAAGGTCGCGGGTTCGATTCCCGATCAATATGAAATATTTTATTTGAATGTGACTTTCTACGTAAAAATATTTCATATGGGGGTTGGATACCTTGGACGCGATGAAGCGTAAGTAATCATGTTAGCCTTCATGTGTGACAAATGCATGGCACTTGGTGTACCAATGAAGTGCCCCTATGCACCATTGATTGCGAATAAGGGAATATAGCATTATTAGTACATAGTATTGAAATTTTTACCCGTATTCTTTTTCTTTTTTTTATTTATTTAAAGTAAAAAAGAAATCTATGAAATCTTATGATATTTGCACATATTTCAATTTGTAAATACTATTTCCAATAAAGCCTAAGCGACTTTGTGCTTGAAAATAGGAATCGAGGTCGTGGTCGAAGTGGGGATTCGAACCGACGATCTCTGGACTCAAGAGACCGCGACGCTACCCACTGGGCCACCACCGTTCAAAATTCATTATTAAATTTATATTTTTGAATGTGTGCCTAATATTTAGGAGGGCGATTTATCAAAAAACTTGCAGAATCCTATTTTCGACGGTCCCAACAATGCGATGCGATTAAAAAAAAAAGCGATTTTCGTTGAATGTATTGTATTAACTGTTCCAATGTACATAATATTTAAGGTAGTAAAAAAAAAAAAATTAAAAATAAAAATTAATTTTTTCCTCTAAAATTTTGGGTTCTTTTTGAATCGTAATATATTATATTTTTATGACCACCTGAAAATATTATGTAAATTGGACAGTTTTAAATTAATAAGTTTGCATAAGCTTCTAATAATTATCTACCTGATAATTCCTACGTAAATAATTTTCTAAAATTTTAACTCATACTGAAGATAGGTAATTAAAGAAACGCAGAAATAGAGAATTGCAGAAAGAACTGCAACTACTGCGCAAAAAAAATGCATTATAATGATATTCCTGTGTGCGTAAATGCAATTGTATCCTGAAAATAATTTATATTTGCTAGTTAATTCTTGTAAACATTACATCAATATGTTCGATAATTATAACTATTAACACATCGAAACCGGATAGCAAATTAATAATTAGATATTAGATACTTAATTTATAATTAAACATAGCTTTAATTAACATCAAAATACGCTGCATTTACACGAGGAGCCCGACCCATAGGCGTACTTATTAATTTTTTATCCCCTAATTTTAAACCAAGAAACAATATTTTTCAAGTATCTACACATTCGATTTTTAAAAACGAAAAATATATAAATTTAATTCTCTTTCTACTATTACTACTACTACTACTTTCCCTTATCCGAACCCAATGGTGCATGATGCATTGGCACAGCCGAGTGCAGTAAATCTTGATAATTTGTTACATGGAGGGAAGATGATCAATCTTACGCTTCAGCGCCATTCTAAGGGTATCGCATTATGAAATATTTTCCTGTGCAAAATCCATTGAATTTTTTTCTATTTTTTTATTTTTTTTTAAATATTTATATTATATGAATACATTATCGAATCAAATTTACAAAGCTTAATATCACAATAATTATACAATATAACCATAACGCTATACCTCACCAATAAAAAAGACAAGCTCTTGTGCTTGGTGAGGGAGGTTCCGCTAAAATATACATAATATAAGTAGTAATCATAGTAGGGTAATATAGGTAGTATAAGGTATAATAGTAAGTAGTAAATATAAGTAGTACAACAAGATAAGGTAAAATATAAGTAGTAATCATAGTAAGGTAAATAAAAAAACAAATCTATGTACTAGATATGAAAAATAAACAATTAAGTAAGCAAAAAAATAGTGATTATAGTTGTTTGAAATAAATGTGTTTTTTTAGTTAAAATTAAATTTTCTTTAAAGACATTAATAATTTTTTAGTTCATTGGGCAATTCATTAAAATACATGAATCCCTTATATAAGAAACTATTTTCGAAATATTTTGTATGAAATTTTGGAATTTTAATATTATTTTGGTATCTCATTGATAAATTAGATTCAAAGTGTTTTAATTGTTTTTTTTTTATAATAAATTTCCAAAATTGAATATTCTTTATAAAATTTTGATCTAATCGTTGGCACACTAAACATTTTAAAGATGTAATTCTTGTTGAGAATGGTTGATGGTTTTTAAAATAATTAACTTTAATAATGTCAAATAATTTTTAATCAGCTGAAATAAATATTTCATTTGACCCTATAGGAATCGAAACCGCGACCTCAAGCACAATAGCCATCTGCCACTGTTATTTTTAAAATGCCAAAAAATGTATTTATTCAGACTATGGGTTAAGATACCCGCAGATTATGTTAACAAGTACATAATTTACATAAAATTCGTCCTCTTTTTGCGGTAGGTATGTCAGTTTTTGATCGTATCAATATATGTGAAACTATTGGCGTAGGTCAGTTAAAGAATTACCCGTTCAACAAAAGGTTACCTCCGTCGTAACTCAATTAGGCTGTTTCATAATGTCCCATAACTCATTTGGAGGCTTTGATTCGATCCAAATCAAACGGCTACTTTTAGTGCTAAGTTTTTTATCGAGAAACACTGGAAACGAATGTGATCATTTAGGCGTTTACAGGGCTTATGACCTGTCATTGGCTGGGTTAAGTGGCCACTTGATGTATTAAAACATTCCCCATTCTGCCCATCATCTGATAACCATGCATGACAAATTTCGAAACATCTATTAGTATGAATTATCACACGTCATTTGGCTATCAACTTTTTGGTGTAAGATTCATTCGAATTCAATTACTTACGAGAGGACCGGAAAAAGAGAAAAATCTCGTTAATGTAAAATTACGTGTGGTTCATACTAATAGATGTTTCAAAATTTGTCATGTATGGTCATATGTCATAAGCCCTGTAAAACGCCTAAATAATCCACACTCGTTTCCAGAGTTTCTCTGTCTCTGATGGGGATATAAATTATATTTGATATTGGCCCAGCATGGGTATAATCCAGTAATTTCTCTCCAAGTGTTTGAACACATTTAAAATGTTGTTAAATAAAACGAATTTCATAAAAACGGATTACTGAAGTTTTAAAACTAGGCAATTCAATTTATCAATTTGATGTTTCTCTATTCAAGGTGTGATTGAAAAAAAGTTTATTAACAGATACATAAAATTATAGATATTAATAGGGTCACAACGTTGCTCTTATTTGGCGCTTGAAGGATTTAACAATGATTTTAATTTGATATTAATGTACATAAATGTAGGAATTAAAGATCGGGCCAAGAACAATAATCATTTCCTGTTTTGATAGCTGCCGGAAGTACTACATTTAAAATTTAATAACAAAATTTCCATGCTTCTTTGTAAAATGAAATAAATAACGAGCAAGATTCATGATTTTTTATTTTTATTTATTAATTTATTTCTTTGTTTCATTCTATAATTCATGATACTTGGTTTGAAAAAATAAACTTTGTTATTTACAATTTTTTATATAAGTAGGTACAATATTTTATTAACATAATATTTAAAAAAAAACTTCATTATCTGGTCTGAGAAAAAATACAATTAGAGAATTTACATTCTTGTAGTATTCTTAATATTACTAAATAACCATCAAGGGTTTCCATCACCATTTCCCCGAAGGGGTAGGCAGAGAGGATAGAACTACACGCCACTCTGTCCTGGCGCACTTTCCTCGCTTTCCCCACATTCGTACATCTTCTCATGCACAAACGCCGACTTTTCCGCCGATATTCACGGATGTTAAAAAAATATATACTTGCCTTTATATTTAATATCATGGGCGTTCAGGCAGAAATCACTAACTCCGGTTTAACAATTTCAATTTGTAGAAAAAGTTGTAAATTTTAGCAGTCAAAAGTCAAATTCTCCACTTACTTAGTAATCACAAACATCCATTATCTTAGAACTGTGTTTCTGGAGTTAGTGATTTCTGCCTGCACGCCCACAGTATGTTATCCCTTTTACTATTACAATAGTGCTTACTTTCAAATCCCAAAATAATAAAAACTTGATTTGTAAACAATAATGGTGAAAATATTATTAGTGAAAATATGATAAAAAAAATTGATGGAATTCGCCTTCATCTTTTTGTTCTTTCAATCTATAATAAAAAATAAAAATTATGTAAATTTTAAAAAAATGAAAAAATCTCGTAAATCTGGGATTGCAGTAAAATTTTCGAATAATTATTTTCTCGATAAATTAATAAATTCAGACAAGGTACTTTAAAAAAATAGATAAAAGGGTGGATTGAATAATGGCTCCCCAATCATTACCGTCATAGGTAACATATAACTTTTATTTTCAGCGAGGAATCAAAACAGATTGGAGTAGATTTATATTAAGTATATACCTAAAACAAAACTAGGTATATTTTATTAAAAATAAAACGAAGGACAAAGTAAAAAAACTTTATTAATTAAAAAACTAATGTAATTTCACTTCCAAAATGTACCTTCCTTGTGGTACAAGATTATCGATACTAATCACCGTGAAGCCCAATAATTGTTACAATAATTATACTGTGCTTTTTTACTAAAAATTATAACTTATTATTGTGAAAATAATTAAATGTAAGAATTATTAGTTCACAATATAATTATAAAGAGACCAAGAGAACATAATATACGTACAAGTAAACAATGATACTAAATAGTATTTTATTATTCTTTAAAAATATAATACATTGTAGCCAATTTTTAAATTTTGAAATCTTACATTTAATTGTATTTAGACCACACAATATTACCGTCCTAACCTGTTGTAATTTCATTTGAGAATAATAGTAATTTAAACCTTCGACAAAGAATTTCTTTTCGAAGATTTATCCTCATAAAATAGAGATTTCAGATATGTTAAAACAAATTACGAAACATTTAAAAATAACATATTTAAAACGTTTAAAAAGGTTTCGATGTTTCCAAGTAGTCTTAAGTACCTCTTAAAAATATATTTTAAACTTGAAAGCTTGATAATTAATTTGTTTTTTGTCATTTGTAAATCATTTTTCTGTTTATAATTACTGAATTGCTAGTTTCATAATTTCTTGAGGTTTACAGTTATTTTCTATGAAAAAACTGTTCCAAAAGTTATTTTTATACAGAAAAGAAACATTTGAGTTCTTATAATATACTCAAATATTTCAATTTTGTGGCTGCTTTTAAATAGTCAGAAATAATTGTACCCAGCAGGAAACGTTGTGCTGGAAATTCGAACCTAGAGATTCCGATCCAGAGTCTTCGACTCTACCACTAGACCACTACCCGATTCAGTTAAGATGGGTTCTGTTTTAGGTTAGAATTTTAAAATATTAGTTTTTAGTATCACCCAGAGATTTCTTTAAATATATAATAGAGAATAATTTTGCTTTAGTGGCCACCCCAAGAAATTTGTCTTCTTCAAAGTTAACATTTTCCACAGTTATTCTGATAGAAACACATTTTTAAAATTAATAAAGTTGAGATAGATACTGCGTTTAGTTGGAGTACATAACGTGAACATCTTGACGAAACAATAATCATTTATATTATAATAATTCTAGTCTAGTAATTCTATTGAAATATAAGTAAACAGCTCTGCAAAAGACACCTCTAGATATCTATATCCAAGAGTTAAATTTTACACAGTTATTCTGATAGAAGCATGTGTTTTTAAAATTAACAAAGTTGGGATAGATTCTGCGTTTGGTCGGAGTATATACATAGATGTAAACATCTTAACGGAACAATAATTATTCATAATATATGTAATAATTTCTACTAATTCTATTGAAATACATGAAGTAACAAAACTCGTAGTACAACCCGAGAGTCGAATGTGTAGTATGACTTTTTAATCTGAGCTTGAAAATTTATTTTTCTTCTAATAAAAGCTTTCATAAGTATGGCCGATTAAGTAAATTGCACAAATTCTTATTTAAATGCAGTTTTTTATTTTGTTTTCTTCGTGGATAGTATTAATAAATTTGACTTAATAAATTATATTTGATAACAATATGTAAAAATTTATCGAAAAAGATTTTTATTCAATTTTCTCTAAAACTATAAAATCGACTCAAAATATGACGTAGATTCACTGGTTTCCCGCTTGTACATCGAGTTTTGTTACACCATGTATAGGTAAACAACTCTGCAAAAGATATCTATACCCAAGAGTTAAATTTTACTCAGTTATTCCGATAGAAGCATCTGTTTTTTAAAATTAACAAATTTGAGATAGATTCTGCTTTTGGTTGAAATATATTTGAACAACTCAAGGGAACAATTCTTCGTAGGTAAATTTCAGAGTTATTCTATTAGAAATATCGGTGAACAGTTCTGCCAAGGATTTCTCTAGGACTGGAGTTATTTCGCTGATGAAGACGTTTGAGTTCTCGTTCAGGATCCTGTTGGTAGCCTCTCCAAGAACTGGGTCTCCGTTAAACAGATTGCTGAGATAGATGTCTCCGCCTCCCACGTTCAGTTTTATCTTCATCTTGTCGAATTCCAGATAGTTCTTTCCATCCTTTTGGATCTTGTGCCCCTTCATGGTGACATCACAAATGTAATT